>PNEQ01000722.1:95130-144763 GCA_003012365.1 Medauroidea extradentata | reverse complement strand
GATTGCGCGGCATTTAATATTCCAATTAGTTGCCGGGGCTCCGTGCGCGCGACCGTATTGCTTAAGAGCCATACCGACGAATCGACATAAGTATCGGTCCGCCCCGAGAGGACAGCAACGACGTGCTACCCGGGCAAAAAGACTTGCAACTCTTTCATTATCTAGTAACATAGTATCCAGAACTTGCACACAGCAACAAGAGACGACTAATCACCCGCAGAAACAGTTAATAATAATAAAAAAAATATATTAAAAAAAAACTGAACGTCGTAATATATATATATATATATATATATATATATATATATATATATATATATATATATATATATATATATATTCATGTCCTGAACTTATAGAGGTTGTACAACACCACGTTTCGTTAAGTTACTGTAGAGTTAAATTATTGAATAATTTATGTCTCGCTGGTCGCACTCGCTTTTCAGATCGTCTGCCTTAAGGGCGCGGTCACCTCAGTTTTCAACGTCTTTATTTATTTTTATATTTGTACAAGAACTTTTTTCTTATTTTATACATACATTGTGATTAAATCTTCCTCTTCGGAAACTTTTGTATCTCTCATAGTTTTTGCGTAATAAGTCGTAAACGTCAAATTTTGCACTTTACGGCTTTAAGTACGCCACTAAAAAAAACTGACATACCAAACCGACAAAATCCACACTACATAACAATGTTGTAGGCTATGATTTGACATATTTAAAAACAAAAAAAAAAAAAAAAACTTTTGTATTTAATAAAAAATGCTGAATTTTTAAATGAAAAATTAAAAAATATCAACACTTTTTTATAAATACAAACAATTTATTTTATTGTTTCTATATATGTCAAATTATAGCCTACAACATTGTTAAATAGTGTGAATTTTGTCGGATTGGTATGTCAGTTGGTTTTAGTGGCGTACTTAAAACCGTAAAGTCCAAATTTTGACGTTTACGACTCATTACGCAAAAACTATGAGAGATACAAAAATTTCTAAGAGGTAGATTAAATCACAATTTATGTATAAAATTAACATAACAGATAATGCCAACAGTATTCTTAAAATTAATAAACATGACAGAGAACAAACAGATCGCAATACACTTCGTCTCAAAAGGAATGCCAAATGTAACTCCGTATCTCTTGTACTTGTCTGTCGGATTGTCCTTTTAGAATGGTTTAAAAACGAGGTTTTCCTGTTTGCTGTAATACGTTTATTGCATTTAGAAGAAGTAACATTTACAGTATAACGTACGTTTTCAGGTATTAACGTTGCCATCATTCTGAAACAAACACCATGTCAAAATTTCAAATTGTTGGATAAATCTCGGGGATTAATATAAAACGAGTTTTGCGTTTTTTATGCGTTTAAGGGTCGAACTTAAAAATCTTCTGATTTCATTTCAGACAATTGTGTAGGTGAAACTTGAGCCAAGAGTTACGAAGGATATTGTGTTAAAGCATACAGAAATGTTTACAGGCATTCTGAGGAACAGTTCAATCTGGAATTTTCCGGGTAACTTGCAATACAAAATCACTGTAGACTAATGCATGTAAAAGCATTTTTAAAATTAGTTAATTGTGTTCGAAATGGTGTCGTACAACGCTTGGAGACATTTTCTAAGCGATCATGTGTGTAGGAAAGGTTGCATACGACACTGGCGTGTAACATCAGATACTACATCATGCGACTACATTATTGCAAACATGCGAACATGCATTGTCACATTGCAATGTTCTGTAAGGCAGTACATCACAACTTTAACAAAATACTTTATCCAATATAAGCGTATAGGATTTCTGTATCACAAATGGTTCAAAGAAACTGTGTCCAGAGTTTTGTTAGTATTTTTATTTGTTAGTTTGGAGGTCTTCCGTTGCCAAAAACTTGCAAATGGAAACAGTACAAACTTGAGCTTAGAATAATTTTTTTTTCTCAATTAGGGTGTTCGGCAAACTTAAGTGATTTTTTATACAAGCCATTGCTAGTAAGATTGTTGAGTCGCAGTAAACCCACAGCTAGTATTTATAAGTCATGTTATGTAACTGTGAGCCCGCAAGCAATGGCGTGTGTACAGACAAAATAATTTCAGTTTGCAGTACATATGTGCATATACTAACGATGGCAGCATGTAAACTCTGTACGCCAAATTTCGTAAAATACAGAACAACATGCGCAGTAACAAATGATATAAATATATGAAATAATCTCTAAGAATTATAAGGAGTCTGACACATAAAAAACAATTCTAAGAAGTTTGACCACTGTGTTTATAAGCATGATGTATAACTGTGCAGTAAATGGGGACAAATATAAAGCAACGTCTGGGACAACATGGAGCGAGTATTTCCTCGAAGTGTTATCAGAGAACAGGGTCAAGGAAGACGCTGATCGGTCGTGAAGGTTACTAGATAAATTTGACTGCATATTATGAAGGCTTAATATCTGTCTTGAAGTGTCGTTAGCAGCTGGTTTGTTTCTCGCAGAGCTGAATATTCGCATAAACCAGTCACGTAACAAATATAAGGTAGGTTGGCTGCTCTTTACATTGCATGTCTTGTTCCACATAGCGTACAAGTGATGTGTTCACGACGATTCGCTGTAGAATACAATTTGTTGAGTCATGAATATTAATGCGCATTGAAACAAACCCGTACCTTAAGGCAAAAATGTGATAGTTACCTTAGGTGATAAAGTCAATAATTAGTTTAAACAACCAAAGCATAACTTGCATTAGTTTTTTTGTTTTCAGTTACGTTTGGATAGTAAGCGAGGGGAAATCACCAAAATAAACATAACGTTTCATTTGAATTCTATTACTTATTCACACTAAACAGAAATTATCGAATATTCACGACTATTCTAGTGGTTTAACAGATTATGAATTAAGCAATTTAAATGTATTGAATCAGTAAAAATCACTGGCAAATCAGTGAAAATTACTTTTTTTAGAACGTTGACACCATAAGTAATAATTAGTGTATATTCACTGATTTGCCACTGGTTTTTTACTGATCCGATAATTTTAAACTGCTTCTTTCGGAATCTGTAAAACCACTGGAGTATTATTAAGTATTCGCTCATTACTATTTAGTGTTTAAAAGTTAAGTGCAGCGATATCTTAAGACTTTTTTACTGAATAAAAATTTGTGAACGAAATTCGTATTTTAAATGAAATAATGTAGTTTCCTAGTAAATACTTATTATTACATCAAGGGAACGTCGGCAATTTGCGTTCTTCGATACCATTCAGGGTTTTCATTTACATCCTACGCCTTTGCACTTGGTTATTCGTAACTACTCTGTGAAGGATGTAAATTCAGTCAGTCAGAAACCATTTTACTAATCATGATGTGTATAAAACAAATATACAGAAGCATAGTTCAAATGCGTATTTTCATCTAACATGTTGCGACAAGGTTCATGGGTAAGCTATACAGGGTCCTTAATGTCATCCGTATATCTCCGTAGTTTCTGAGCCTCTAATGCGCAGGTAGGCGGCGCCCTTAACAATCCTAGCTCATAAATGTTACATAAGTTGCAAAGTTTTTAAACTCTATAATAATTTCCAATTATGAAAGTAATGAATTGGTAAAATGTATCATATGAAGATTTTCTTCCAGAAATGTTTCACGTAGAAAATGGATTGTTTCCAAGAGTCACTTCAAAAATCGGTCCATAAGGAAAAAATTATTGTAACACTGATACGTCAGTTTGACTCTGCGGCTACAAGCTAAGAGAACATAAATCCTAAACTGGCGTAATTTTCTTACCGATTTGATTTCATAGAAAATTATTTTCAGTATGGATTTCAAATGTATTTTTTTAATTTCTGTAACGCAAGTAATGTTAAATTTAAATACAAATTTACTTTAATATTTCGTTTTCTGACTGAATTCAATTTAAGGGCCTACAAAATAAAATATTAAAAGTATCTTTTGACAAAACAACGAAATGAAGGTGCGAGCAAGTGCAAAATGAACAAATGGAAGCATACCTTTGACTAGTAGAACACCGAAATACCGAATATGTATACGTAGCTAATATCTCCTGCTATATGTCTATGTATAAAAATGAACCCTGACTGACTGACAGAGATATCAAACTGCAGGCCAAACAGCTGTACCTAGAAATGTGGAACATTTTGTGTGCGTTCCCTTTAGGTCGTAGGCGAGCACTAAAAAGGGATTTTCCGAAATTCATTCCCTATATTGTAAAGGAAAGGGGTTAAATATTTTTCATACTATTCGTCTACATAGCATGAACCCGGCGGCCTAACGTCGTGAATTTTACTTCAATGGGTGAATCATAAAAAACATATTAGCCAATTTAGGGCTCGCTTTCAGTGCCATATTGAATTTTATTATTTTTCGCTTTTTTGGAAATCTAAGAAGAAGAATGTTAAATATACGATTATACCTCAAATTCTATTTACATTTCGCTACAGTAGCAACCTTGCGATTTAGCTGTTAACTTATAACTACGCCGCAACGTGTGCGGCAAATTATTTTATATTCATAATTTGCCCGACAAACTGCGACCTAACTGTACATTACTAGCTCTATTGCCATGCTTGTAATGTAGCTCAAGGTAAATAGAATTTGCGGTATAGTCGCCGATTTAACATTTTTCTCTTCGGAATTCCAAAAAGCGAAAAATAACAAAATTCAATATGGCGACTGAAACCAAGCCTTAAGGGTTTTTCGAAATTCAACGTTGTTTAGTACCTACTCTTGGTACTGTTGTTTTCAGAATTTTCTGGATAGTCATCAAATACTATTGTACTCTTTGGATAGTGTTTATTTTTATACTCAGTGTTTCTCGTTGATGTCACAATACTGTGACCAGCAAGTATCCGTCATCATGTCTTACACAACTTTTCCGAAGTCAGTATCTCGTAATAGTTTCGGGAATACAGAACACATAGCTGATTTCTTCGTCTTTCTCATTTCAAAAACATTGAATAAAGAGTGTGGGGAAGAGGCTAATTAATACTGCAAGTAAACTTGAATTCTTGATCATATCTTCGTTTTCTAAAGATACTCTTTGCAAAAGCAAAGTTAGAGTCAAGCGGTGCTACCTCATCGCTTAATTTTACCCCGTTCTCTGTTCCCTAAGAGAAGTTGCTCTTTCCCTCCGATAAAACTAAACATCTCAGAAATCACTTGCTGTTATGCGGCTCATATGTAACCTACCAATTTCTAAGGAAATTGTATGAGTCAAAATGTTTACTTCCGATAATTTCAGAATTTATTAACATAACTTCTCTTATAAATCGAAATGAGTTGTGACCAGAAAAACACTAAAAAATAGTTCAGCAACATTCCCTCTTCAAGATTCTCTCAATTAAACATGCTGCTCTCTTGTATGAAAAAAAAGTGCCACAAAATTATTCCACTTTTTCGCAAAAATGTATAAGCGCTGGCATTCCGAATATCCATTTCGCCAAAACACTGTCATGCCTCAAACCTGCGGAAAGGATACCTGTGCTTTTCTTTGTCCTCATCAAAGTTTGCTCTATATACACATCATTCAGATTCTCTACCAGAACTTCTCGGAACATCTGATGGTGAAATACCCATCAGTGACTAAGTCTTCAAACTCTGTTGGATCAACCTGTTATTTTTAATTCAGTATATCTTGAAGGAAGAAGTGGCATGATTTGGCATCCAGGACTTGACCACTTGCATGGATGAAAGGTAGTATTTGTTGCACACATTTCCAAATGTGACTGCCAGTATCTCGACCTTTTTCCTTCGATAAACTGCTTCAAGATTGTTACCATATTGAAATACTGTACCCAGAGCTTAGCAGTTGGACCATTCTTTGTTAGCTCAGTATGTTAATTTGTGAGATTTTGAACTGAGGATTAAAATATTTATCTCTGGGTCTTGGTTATATACGAATAATCAATACTGTGAAGTGTTTCTTGGTTTTCTCTCAAATTATTTTTCCCAGTGCTAAATGTGCCAAAATATTTCCCCTAACTACTAAAGCATATGCATGGCCGGTAAGTAGTTTTTTTCTGCTTATACTTGTGCATAGACATAGTTGTACAGATTCTTCAACACTTTTCAATTCATTATGTATCCTATTGCATTCGTATAGGACATTAACAGATGAAACCCTCCTAAGCGAATTGTCTCAATTGGCATTGCAGGATTATTTATAGCTGAAATCACGCAACATGTTTTTGGGCAAATGCGACAAAGCACGTCATATTATTCTATGATTTACACTTCTCCATTCCAGACATACGAATTTTGTACATAGTAACATTATAATTTCTAGGTGGGCTGTTAGTAAATGGGAGAAATATTAGTTAAGTTATTAGACATACGGAGCTAAAAATTCAGAGTCATGTTAGAATGTTATGTACTGAAATTACTTCATAAATAAGTATTAAGTGACAAAACATATACGGTTTTATATGAAGAAAAAATGTTTTGTGATATACGTTATGCATAAATACACAACATACACAGTATAAATAAAGCATGAATAATACTGTGACACTACCATTTTGTGAAATTGGCTCACAGTTTCGCTGATATATTAGGCAATTACTAAAAACAATAGGTTACACGAAATAAAATTAACATGACTTTTTTTTTGAGGGCTTTAATTTTTGCGAGAACAAATGTTTCATTAAACCCTATCGTTACAGAGTTTTATAGCAAAAACCAGTTCTTGGGGCTATTTTTCCAAGTTGGTGACGTAAGCTCACGTCATACGTGTATTACAAGAGGTCATACATACGTTGGAAGTGTTTTCATCAAACCCTACTTTAAAGTACTATATGATTGGACTATAATAATAATTGCAATAATAATTATCTTTGAACGATTCCTGTAAACAAAATTGTTATGTTTATAACAAATATTATCATCGACGTTCTGCCATACTCCATGCCCCATATTACTAGGCTGTTGTGTTGCTACAATACAATTTATATTATTAGCATGTTTAATATTGTATGGTTAGGCTATGTTAGTATAAAGAAAGGGGGAATTCATGTATACTTTTATGTGAAAGCAACCCGTGGTTTAATAATTTGCAAATAGGAGACTGTTACAAATAACAAGCTTTCCCTTATTAGGAAATGGGAAAAAAAGTTATGTACGTTTATGTACTTTTTACGGTACATTATACAATGGAGAATGAATTTATTTTACCACAGCAGTGTTAGTATAAAATTCGTTTATAGTGACAAACGCTATGTTTACTACCAGAGAAAAACATTTTATGACTTCTTTTGACACCTCACGTTAATTGTTTAATCATGCACCGAACTAATTGTTTGTTGTCAGAAAATATCAATTTTACCTTATCGGATGGCTCGAACATAGCATTTTCAACTTGCATGACATTTTGACGTACGTCAAAGTTTTTCTCTGAAATTTTTGTAGATAGGTACATTATGAAATATACAGTTGGTAAAACCCTTAAAACATACTACTCACTTGTGTAAATGTCCATTAGCATACTATACTCAATTTCTGATTAATACTCACTATAGTAATTAATAGAGCTGTGCAATAAGGAACTTAAGGCGGAGTTCATTATTTATATATGTGTAAGAGATATATAATGTTTTGTAGACTTCATTGGTACCTTTATTTTACTGAGATGAAAACATTATTTCAGCTTTCATAATTTTTATAATGGCAATTCAATGTCAAATTTGCATAAAACGGTTTTGCACTAGAAATAACAAGAGCAATGAAATAATTCACACAGAATAACAATGTCACAGGTTACACCAAGTCATGTATAAAAGCCACATAGATTTTTTTTATTCTTTTTAATGCTGAATTTTAAATAGAAAATTGTCAATATTCTAATTTTTTTAACAAGAAAAAAAATTCAGTTCCGTTTTTATGCCTATCTTGGCGTAACGCGTTACGCTATTATTCAGTGTGAAATATTTCATTTCGGTTAGTTGGTTGGTTTTCCTGTCTGGTGTATAACTGTTTCATGCAGACGCAGTATCTGAGAAGAACCATTACAGAAAAACTATGAAAGCTAAAAATTTTTTATTACAGTAATAATTGTCACATCACAATTTTAGTTGGATCCGAATTGAATAACTCCGTCCATGTTACTCAGTGTGTGTAGTTGTGTCACTGTGTATTCCCTGCCTTCTTCATATAATGTCAGAAAGTCATAGAAGTTCATTCTGAATGACTGCCAACATTGTGCATGTTCTTGCAGATGTCGTTGAAGGTGAGCCTAGGACTGCTTCTGCTGGCTGCAGTAGCGATCAACGCGAGTCCTCCTGCAGTGCGTTTGTGTGGGCAAAATTTAGTCCATGCCATTCAGGAAGTTTGCCGACGTTCCGAATATTTTCCACTCGCCAAGAGATCTATAGAAGGTAACTTCTGTGTTCAGTATTGCACTGGCCACCGATCAAGGGCTTACAGGATGACATACGCGGAGATACTTTCACACACATGACTTATTTATTGCATAATCTGGAGCAAACAACGTTGCTAGAACACTCGCCTCTCACCAAGGCGATCCGGGTTCGATTCCCGACTTTGTCCACCCGGATTTCTGCATGTGGGAACCGTGTCGGACAATACCTTTGGTCCGCGGGTTTTCATAGGGGACTCACGGTTTCTGTTTATTTTTGTGCTACTTCATACTCACTGCTCGACCACAACTAGTCATCCCACGAAGGGAAGAAGCATGGTGCTAGTAGTATGTATGCACGTCACATGGAGGAGAAATGTACTGTCCCTGACAAGAGTTCATGGCGCACGGTCTGTGGAGACGTAGCGGCAAAAACTGAGAAACACAGATGACTTAACGACTTTTTGATAGTAGGGCAGGCATGCGAATGAGGCTTGAGTACTGCAAGCTAAGTATCGTATTTCCTTCCAACAACCACAGTATTTTAACTTCCGGACATATATAATTCTCGTGTCACAGTGTTTGTTTCCATACTCCTCCGAAACGGCTTAACCGATTTCAATGAAATTTTGTATATACATTCGGTAGGTCTGCGAATAGGTTTTATCTATTTTTATACTCCTAAGTGCTGTTGTTCAGTAAATATTTTTAATTTAATAATTTTAGAACCCCGTCGATAACTGTGTAAGTGATAATTGGTCAGTTATCGCCACGAGCTGATACCAGTCTATCCCCACCAGGTGTCGCTGCTCTATTATTATTATTTATTAGACCTCTTCCACTTATATACCACGTCCTAACACACTTACAGTAAGTTATTTATGTTACAAAACAACGTTTGTCGGGGCAGCTAATATACACACATATATATATATATATATATATATATATATATATATATATATATATATATATATATATATATATATATATATATGTGTGTGTGTGTGTGTGTGTTACATTTGGTGTTCGGTATACGACTTTCCCTGTAACTGAAGCTGTATCAGACAAACCATATGAAGTACCGTAATATTTGTACATTTTCAGTTTACATCTGTACGCCGGCTGTGTGTGGCACAGTATTATGGCCGGTGCTGTGGTGCGTCACACCAGTTGCGGGCGAGGGTCAAGGACAACACAGCGGTAGTTCGCTTTTCTCCCACGGGACTAGATGTGTTCGAGCAGTGCCTCATATCAACCCTCATGATCTCTTAAAACATTGTGGATAGGCGCTGACTAAATCATTCACTCACGAACTAGGTTGTTTGGTAGGATCCATGAAGTTTCGATATGTCCCTCCTGACGAATACAGAAACTGACTAGATCCTACCACGACACCAACTGGCATAGAATGACCACGTCTTCTCTTTAGTGTGATTGTGGGGTCTGAATAGCAGACTATGTGTCTATTCTGGGAGCTTAAAAGACGCTGACGATGCAACACAGGTTTTCCTTGACTGGTTATAAATCTGAACATTATCTCGTTAACCTGAAAATGTTAAATTCTTGTCTAGTGTTTATATTTTGTTAGATTCTAATCGTGTATATGTACTATTGTCATACGCTAAATACACTTACACACTAGTTATAACATACGGGTAAAATACGAGCAGGCAACGACCAATAACTAAGGAAAACTGTGGTGGTGACACCTTCTGGCCACGAATATTCACTTCTGAACCGTGCCTTGGTGAACATGAATACTTGGGATGAGTGCAACATTTATTTTACGTCCTTATCGTTGCTATTAGTGTGTACCTGCACGGCAGCTGGTAGTGTCTGAGGTTAAAGTTACTAATTATGAAGGCGAGAGTTCAAATAACTATACAATCCCTTGCATTTAACGGTGACGTAGGGTGTCAGGCCCGAAGCGCCAGATTGCAGGAGTAGGTATCATTACTCATTCAATTTCTCTTCGGCTATGTATCATCCGTGCATGTAAGGCGAATAAAATTGAACTGTGAAAAATAACAAGCAGGGATAGCAGCAATCAATAAAAGCAAATTCATATCGACTTATGAACCTTGTGCGCCCTCACCTTTCGTAGATGTACCAACACGCAATAAAAATTAAGAGAATGCCCGGCGAACATCTTCCGCATCTGACACCCGCAGCAAGAGTGTCTCTCACCTCCTCACAGCGACAAAGATTACCCTTCTCCTCCGTGAATATAACTCGCAGATAATCAGCGACACAGCGGCATATTTTGTTCTCGTGACACAACGGCATATTTTTATTCTAAATAATATGCAAACCATTCATTTAATTATTTTGAAATTTCGTACATTTGACTTTTATTTTTACTAAAAATCACCTGTGTATTTTTATTATTGACATACATTTTAATTTTTTTGTCACGGTTATTTTCCATCTTATCCCCAGTGGGTTGGTCTGTCCCTCTTTTTCCACATCGCTACCACGCTGCGCTACAGGTAGTCATTACTGCATGAAAACATGGTGGTTTCCGGAGAGCATAAATTAAATTTTTTAACTTTGTAGAGTTCGTAACACTTTCCTGTTGGTGGCTAAGCGTAATTAGGTTAATTATACTACAGTTTAGGAAATTCAATGTTATTAGTTTGGCAAGGGAAAAATTCTGGCGGTAGTTGCGTTGGTGTGGTTAAGGATCTACGAACTTTACAGAGATTGGTACCCAGGACTCACTAATTAACCTTACATAGGCCGACGAGGGGAAGGTATGGGAAGCCTGCTTCCTCCCCTCCCTGTCGCGTGACCTTGGATAAGGAAAATTCTAAATGACATCACATTCGTGAACCCACGGTACCGACCTCGGTAGAGTTCGTTACCCTCTTACCAAAACCAGCGCAGAACGTGGAGAATTCTTCTCTTGCCAAACTTGTCCATAAGAAATTGGCTTATCTTGTTAACCTGTAGCAGAATTAAACTTATAGTAATTAAAGTATGTAATAATGATGCAGTGACTGAATGTTTGTGCAGACGGAGATGACGAACTCATGCAGATGGATGACGATGAGGTGTACAGTTCAACACCAGATGATCCATACGACCCAGAGTTCAACGTACCAAGCCCTGGCCCTTTGTTCCATAGACGCAGGAGTTTAAACGACTGCTGTACCAGAGGTTGCACCGTAGACACGTTGCTACAGTACTGTATCTAGAGAAGAGGCGACCTCCTTCGTGAAGACATTATGAAAGAACAAACAACATCGCAATCTCCGTACTTAATGTTGGTATCACTACAGCGCGACGGACGCAATGCGAATACCTGTCGCGAATATCGAATGTCTGTGCAATATAAATGGCGGACGCGACGCGAATTCCAAACAAGAAATTATTTCTATTCCTCTCGCGACAAAGCTGAAAAAAAAAAAAAAACTGATTTTAGCTTTTGAGCCCAAATGTTGGTGAAACTGGTGAGTTGGTAGTAAACAGCATTTCTCTTTCACGAAGGAATTTTTTTATTATATGCAAATCATAATCTTTTCAAGCACACGAATTGTGACTTTATTTTCACACTTGGGAATGCAAAAAGCATATTACAACTAAACGGAGAAATAATAACAAAAAATTAACGTCGAACGAGAGGTTCCTATGGTAGTAGGTTGTGACAAAAAACCCACTTGCACGTAATAAAGTTTTTAGCTTTTGTCGCACAGCAGGCGAACTAGTGTTTCCAATAACGCGTCTCATTGCGCCCTTCACGTCGCTCTCGTAGCGGTGACTCCAACATTAGGTGTTTACGAAATGTAACCTGCTATAATTGAATAGGTTTAGCCCAGTCACAAGACCAACTTCTCTTAAATGTCAACCAGGTTGCGACTAACCTCTAACAAAAATTTTGATTTTTAATACGCCGGAAATTCTTGTGTTACTGTTTACACAACTCAGTTTGAAATTTACTCTACCTTGTGACATTTCGTAAACGCCTCTTGTCAAAGGAACTCAAAATGTTCTTTAAGTATTGTGCAACTACAACTTCTGTTAGTACGTTAGGAACTGTGAAGGTGTCACTACTGCATTAAGTATCAATTACAGTCGATCAGCTATTAAACTGTACTTGGTGTATTTTTATGGATATTTGCACGGAACTGAATAAATGGTTTATTGTGAATATGTGTATTTTTACCAGACAACAATGGCAAGAAAGTTAAGAATCAAAATAAAAAGAGAAAGAAATAATACAGTGTAAATATTCAGATTAGATTTCAGATGTGAGCGAACTCTGGTGCAGACAGCATAAATCAACAGCCAAGATGTGTTACTAAAGAAGAATCAGATTTAAGTATCAAGTGATAAGTAAATTAAATGATAAGTTATTTATAGTATAATAGTCAAAATTCTGAAACAATAATACTGATAAACAATAAAGTTAAATACGATATAATCCGTACGCAGCACATTATATCTCAACTTAAATTTGTGGTATTGTGGTCAGCACAATTACTTGGTAACGCCAAGAAAGTAAGTTCGAATACTTACAAAAACTCTAAAATTGTCATTTGATTGGCTGTTCTCAAACAGTGTAGTAAGGAAATAATTTAAAATTTAATAAATACTGTTTTTACATTTTGTGCATGTAAATTTACACTCATTGGCTTAAAAAAAACTTTCTCAAAAGGCCAGATGTGTCAACACTGGTTACCGCTTGGAATAAATGTTATTCTCCTGTTGGGCTACAAGTGCGTTGTATGAACTCCTGTTATCGCTAGCCAGAGAGTTCATTCTCTGGCGAACTAACATGCCATGGGAGAGCTCGATAGATACTGAACAGGAGCCGATTTACAAAATGGCGATGGCAGTTGCAAAAATTCTGTGACTCATTTAAGCTAATTCAAATATAATACTTTGTGCAATGACATATTAATTTGAGATATGATAGCATGAAACTATAGTGCGAGTGTAAGGATTTGGTTAAAAAGAAATCAAACAAACTATGTAAGCGATTCTGTGCTTCGATAAACGTGTCGCTAACCATGCAAATTCATGCACGGTGTTTAAACTGATTATTAGGAATGTGTGCTTTGTATATCCAATGTTACTTCCAAATTTGTTTGCATCATTAAAAATTAAAATGGTATGGATTGCGATCATAGTCTTAGTAACTTTTGATATTTGCAATATTAATGTTTCGCACCTAAAGTGATGTTTTGATACGTTTTCGTAACTTCAAATCGTGTAGCTTTCTCGTGCATGTACAAGGACGTAGGAAGTTCAACGTTGCATATATGTAAGCTGCAGACGAAAATTGTCATAAACTTATCGTTACAAGTATTTTGAAGTTGTGTTCTAAAGTGTGGGGAACACAAACGTTATTTAATGTCGGGGTTTTATAATTCAGTGTGGTGGATACTTTGTAAATTTTCGTTGTTGGCAACGATCGTGAATAATCAAGTGCTTTGTTCACTGAAAGCTACATTTTAATGCAAGGAAAATAGCTTTGTTTCACAGATCGGTTTTTACGTAATTAATTAAATTGATTTTTAATTCCACGCAAGTTTTGTACCTCGATTGACTTGGTATTTATAAGTTAATTTTCTAACATAGCCTTACAAATGGCTTTCGTCGTTCAGCGAGTCGTGAATCAAATCGTGATACCTACATTTTTTTCTAAACAATTCAGTGCTAATGTGTTGCACATTAGCGCATGTCATTCGTACAAGGACTCTACAATAACTTTGATTGACATTATAAGTGTTCACTGAGGTAGGTTTCATTTTTGTAGGCAGCAAACATGTAATGTGAATAGGTTTTTAACAGTCTCACAAAAAACTAATCTTATGAAATAAAGAGAATCCTAACACAATATATCTAAAATAAACACATGTTCAATTCAAACTCTCAATTTTTATACTTTCGTCCTATATTTTAACGGTAACGTTAATTTTTAGTATAGTATACATGGTACTTGTGTTGTAATAACTTCAATACAGCCTAATACAGAAAGAATATGTTATAAAACTTTAATATTTCACATATCACTTTAAAAGTTGTAATTTTTTCGTAAGTACTTTGTAAATACAGTAATACCAGGGAAAAATAATATAAACATTGCATACTTGCCACAATAATCTAAGTGTCCGATCTAAAAATACTACCTTTCTAGTAACTATATTGCCAACATACACATAAAAGCGCCACCAAAACACTTAAAACCCTGATAGGTAACAAGGTTATAAAATGGCTGATAACAACACAGCTGGGCGCTTAAGAAGATATAAAGCTAACATGGTGTTAACTAATCGCCTGTTAGTCGGAATTTAATACAACTGGCCCTGAGCAATATTTTGCTGGTTGGAGGGAAAAATTACGAAAATAGTGACTATTTATGTTTCTCTTAACGACATGTGATTTGGCAAAAGCATATACATGCAGAAATTCGGTGTCCTGGACATTTTATAAATTTGACTGGTATTTGAACTGTGACGCATTGTAAAACGACAAAAGTGCGTACATTGTTGCTGCTAGTACATTTGGTATAAAATACACTATTTTTATATAGTATTCCGGGAAATAAGATGTGATAAATGTGTGTAAGGTCAGCTGGGAAACCAATCACGTTCAAAGTTGGCTGGGAGGCGTAAAAATTGAAGCCATTTAGGTAGTAAACAAGTAAACTATTAGTGAAGAAAATTTACGTTTTTTTTTTTTTTAAGAATTTTTTCAACTGTTAATTACTGATCACAATTCTCGGAATTTGTTACCTTGAAATATTTTCACTGAAAATGTAATTATCGTACTTCTTCATAAATTGCTCATAGTGCACCCTAAATTAACACTTCCAATAAGTTTTTTTTAAACATAATCAACTACAAGATTACTGACTGATTATACAATGCAAGTTACAAAATATTTGCCGTCTTATTAAGATTATGTATGTTTACATTTTCTTGGCTCACACCCACAAGCCAAGAAAATGCAGACAACGGCCGCGAAAGCCTGCGATCTATTTTATGTATATTTAAATTATCATTTTTACATGGAGCTCTGCATGAAAGTAATTTATATAATACATAGTTTTTACGACATGTAAATTTAGCGGGATATCATGCCAGAATTACAATTTTACAGATTTGAGAACCTTTACACAAAGTAAACCAGACGAATGACGAAAACAGAAACAAGCGTTATTGATCGGCGTTGTCTTATTTATTTTCGTTGTGCGTTCTGTAAAACAATTACTAAACATTTCGGGAATAATCACGTATCAAAGAGTGCAAAGGTTTTATACGCAAACATTTTACTCTCTCTTTTTGTGAAGTACCTCTATGTTTTTGTGAATTATTTTATATCTGTGAGATCGTTTCTATTATTAATGAACTCCAAAACAGTAAAGTTTGTAGAACCCTGTGTTCTATCTGCAGGCTCTGTCAGGAGATATGAGAGTCTGGGCTACGATATAACTAGCTATGAGGATTTTATCGCACTTACCTTACGATGATGTTAAGTCTACGTATTGACTTGTGGTCGAATATAAACGCTCGCTGGCGTTGGATGACCGGACATAAAAATTTATTTACGAGGAAACATCAGTTTACGGAATAAAACATAAACGACGTTCTAAATACAAACACAGCTTTATTTAGGCCATTTCCATTGTCGTCACTTAGAAAAAAAATTCGCCAGCGGATTTTCAGAGTACAATATACTTCTTTTATAACACGGAAAATACGTAAAACGGAAACAGAGACTTAGGACCGATATTATAAACCTCTTTCGAATGACAATCAACTGCTATCCCCATAGAGAAAGCATTGGTAAGCAGTTGGTTGTCTTTCGAAAGCCGTTTAAGGGCCGAAACTATAGACCTCTTTCGAATGACAACCAACTGCTCACCAATGCTTTCTCTATGGGGATAGCAGTTGGCTGCCATTAGAAAGCCGTTTGTAGATACGGCCCTTAGACACTAGTGAGATAACAACTTTTCTTGTGAACGTGTGCAAGCATGTTTTAGTAAAAACAAAGCTATGGATAATCTCTCGTACGCAGTTGAAAGCTACACGTAGTGTATGTGTGTTACATATAACACTTCATATCAACAAATTTTTAACCATTTTGGTGTATTGATTTAACATGTAAGCATGCTTTCCATTAAAAAAAAAGAAATTATACATAATAATGTGAATCTCATATTCATTTAAGGTTTATATTTCTGTACGATTACAATTTCTCGTTAACCAACGTGCGTCATGTAGTGGATCCCGGTGAAAGGATGGCACATTTGCAGTTCTTGTAATAGAGGTGTATTATGTAAACTGAACTGTTTACATGAGCGTACGCCATGGCGAATTGCGAGAAAATTTTGACGAGTAGCAGAAAATTCCAAAAATAAAACAATAAAAGCAAAACGAAAAGCGTGTTGTCAAGAAATACATAGCATACATACAATTCCGGAAAGTGGGTATCCAGAAATTCTACTATACTCTTTTCCGAAATAGTGTGAATGTTTTGTTGGTTGCCAGCTACTACTGGCTATTATTTTTACTACTTTGTTTATTTGAGGGTTTTGTACGTCTATGAAAAATTTCATTTCATTTCACTGGAAGTGTATTGCAAAAGCAGCTATGTAAATTTGAAGATTGGACTCAGCAGATGTTTTTGTAAAAAAAATTGTATGACTCAGTAACTATAATTCTCTATGGTTACTCTCATGCGTGCTAATTAGTATATTTAGCGTTGATACAGTTGGATCATTTATATCTTTCATAAAAGGTATTTTTGTATAAAGAAAAAAACCTAATAGCAGCAAATAAAAATAAATGGTACATTAAAAATTAATCTATATTTGGGTTCGTTTAAAATAAATATCTGAAAAAGTTTCTGGTAGACCTACGTTTAGTAATTGACAGCCTTCGCCCCAACATCGCTGAAAATATCTGCACCAGCTGACAAGCGACATGGTGTCTTAGTCCGTTCCGCCACTGGACCGCATCAAAATAAATCTAAAATTGATGAAGCTGCAGTGTATGTGCGTGCTTGTATGACAGAGAGACAGAGAGAGAAGCAGAGGCAAGTAAGAGAGAACAGGAGAGAATCTGACCCTACAACGGCAAACTGAACACGTCATCTTGAATAATTTATCGCTTCCCAGAAGAGCTGTCACTGCATTCTCTTTTTCTCCCGGTAGTGCATTGGAGCATTTTCCAGATAATGCATTCAGACGGACACGCTACGGCGTCTGCCTCGGTTCGCGGGATTGTCGTTATACAGCTGGAAAGGTATACCGTACAAGGAATAAACTCTGGTGACATCACAAAAGCAGCATTGCCACGCAATCCTTTGACAACGGGGTTTAACCAACTCTACATATTAAAGATAACACTGACTGGCTGACTGACTGACCGACATATCAAGTACAGCCTAAGTCGGTATACCTAGAAACTTGACATTTCATGAATGTGTTCCCCTTAAAACATGATCAAGCACTGAGTATGGCTTTTTCGAAATTCGAACCCTAAGGAGACGAAGAAGAGTTATAGAAATTTTTTTATTAGCTATTTTATGTATCTATCAATTTGAAGACGCTTACGAAAATACCTAAAAAGTTTAGTTTTTCTACTGAACAAACTATTTTAATTGTCGTAGGGAAAACTTAATTTGTAAACCATTCAATGCAAAAAATATTTCCAAAAATCATGTATAGTCATCAAGAAACAATTTACACGGAGTTACACTATGCAGTCCTATCGATACATAGAACAACCACAGAATAAATATTATTCTGTAATACAACCAACCCGTTTGTGCACAAGCCTGTGTATGTTATTGTATATTTATTTGAAGATTACTTCTGACATTACTCAGCATGTTACAAGTACTGCACACGGGCAAACCGCAGACGGGCAGCATGTATTACATACAGAGTAAATAACTACCAACAAAGGGAACTGTTCATCAAATTTCATATACTGGCCAAATGTTTTATATTATAAGCATAGTTTATTAATGAAAAAGTTTTGTAGACGTTAGATATAGTCGTACGTAACGAAAATTGTAATTTACAGTCCTCAAAATTTTCCATTTTTTTTGTTAGGTTGTGATTGATTATGTTATGTTAGGATTGTTTAAATTAGTTTACGTTAGTTATTTCTTGTGCCACAATTAACTGTACGGATTATCGGAGTCACAGACTGTACGCCGAAAATTCGTCATTCGGGAAAAGCGTTTGTTCAAAAATGTGCGTAGCACGGTTATTTCTGATTAACTAGTTTACACACACACACACACACACACCAACACACACACACACACACACACACACACACATATATATATATATATATATATATGTCATTTTTATTTTAAAGTACTCAAAATGTTTAGTCATATAGTTTTAACTTTATACAGTAATCTTCGGAGTTAATCGCCAATTTTTATATACATGAATTACCTGATGAGTCAGAAATGGCCAACATCTGTTAACGGTTTAATTTAATATTTGACCAATATTGTGAAAATTTATGGGGTCATATGACCGTTAATCGCAAGGTAATATATTTTTCTAGAGTGCAGTATTTATATATTTTGTGTTCCTAAACAACCAATTTAAGTACAGAAATAGTTATCCCATAATGGCTTCTAATAGTCATAATTTGTACGTTTTTGGTTCATATACCCCCCCGAAAACCAATAAACATAATGAAACGAAATAACAGGCAGTAAAAGTGCATGCCATGAGGTTTTACGTATGTAAAAACCCATCCAAACAATGTTTTGTGTTTTAATAAAATTATGGAATTTTGAATTTTTTCTATACTTTTATAAATGTTTATTCTAAATACAAAAATATTTTGTATTGCATTTTATATACTTAAAGTTCTAGCCAGTGACATGTACTTTTACTGCGAATAATTTCGTTTCATTATGTTGATTGGTTTTCGAGGGTGTATGAACTGAAAATATGCAAATTTTGACTTTGAGAAGCCATTATGGGAAAACTGGCTGAACTAAACATGTTTGAGTAAGGGTAAAATGTACTGCTTACTGTTTTCCATTTTTGTGGATTTTGTGGTTTCAATCCCTTATTTTTCTAAATACCGTTCTAAATATTTTATTCGAAATGAAAGCGTACTACCACCCGGTGGTATGTAACTAAACGTCCGCTAATAGAGTATCTACTCGACAAAAAAAAATCCCATCGAAGTATGATGGGTAATTTAGATTTTATCGACAACTGAGTATTCCATTCGTTCGCTCGACGCCTTAACTTTCCTTACCACTTCAGATGACTTCAGTAGAGTGGAGAGGCGGATATGCAGAAGACTCTACCAAAGTCTCGAGGGAAACATCTTTGTAGACTGTGTGATTCTTCGGCATTACTTTCTTATACTGATGTTTGAAATCCTACCTGGTTCAATACTGCCCCAGAAAAAGAAAGTGTAGTAGCTCTTCAGCACGGTAGGTATCCTAACTGCAAATAGTGTGCGGGTGCTGAAACACAGAATTATCTAAATTAATTTAAAATTAAGTCTTTTAATGCTGTCATTTACAATTTTCATGAAATGCTCTTGGTAAATATACTCCAAATTGTAATCGCAAGGAAATGATGAGGGAAGACGGTGCGGAAGAATACAATTTGGGGGTTTTCAGATGCATATAATGTTTGTACCTTAGATGGTTTCTAATAAGTGTTATAAGAAAGAACAATTTACCTATTTGAATAGCATGTCCAAACATGGCGATCCATTTATCACTGCAAGTATTTCGTAACTTCTCTATTGTTGCGGTGTCGCAATCCCGCGGCGTCGGTGGCGTCGCAGAAAGGCAGTAAGTGGGGGCTGGGTAATCAACAAGTCACCAAAAAGTGGCGGATTGCGGCAACAGTGGTATCCCAGGAATCCGATGACTTTAAGAGTTGAGTGGGTCTTAACACTTACCCAACACCTTGCAAACTCCTGGATTCAGCAGGTATTGCTCCGCCTCTGGGCATAGCTGGGAGCCAATCAGAGGGGAGGATTTTGACGGTCTGGTGGGGGTGCGAAGAATGGTATAGACATCGAGCTAGCTACCGGGGAGAGTTGGAGTTGGAGAAGAGAGTGGACGAGAGAGTCTTCTGCTCGGCGGCGACCGCACCTAGGGACTCTGGGTTCGAGTCTGGGTGCGACCTTTGGCTAGACAACTAACTCCAACGGCGGCACGAGCGGTGAGTTCCTGTTCGTTTAGGGAAGGATAGCGATCCTTTACCTATCTCCTGTCTCGCCTATCATAACCCTTCAACTCGCCTCTATTTCTGTATTGCTGTTATTCCTTGTTCTCTATTCTAATAAACTCTGTTACCTTTCATATCTGGCTTATTTGTCATCCCCTCCACGGCTAAACTTTGTAACACTATGAAATTATAAACAACAAATATGAGCAACTTTAGTTTAAATTAACTATTTTACTGCATAACTTCATTACCTTTAAAGAGAAACTAAAATAAAATTTAAGGGCAGTGTTTGACAAAACTAATAATTGGTACAAAAACATCCCAAAATACATTAAAAATATTGCGCAACCAATAATTTAAAAAGCTCCATTCGTTATTTTGCTCGCAGAGTAGGTTTCCATCACCTGAAATTCTCCCCTGACAGCTAACGAGTTAATTTGACACACATAAAGAACGCCATCTAGAGTTTTAACGAAACTTTCGACGCTTGTTCTTAATCCAATTACGAGAAAAAAGACCAAGTCAAACTGTCTTCGGAAATTCCTAGTTTTTCTCCGCCGTAAGTGTCGAAGTTTTCCCGAAAGTTCGAGTAACTCAACGGTCACGAGCTTCTTCTGTTCAGGCCAACCGCTCGAAGCAGTTAGAATGAGATGCTCTGAAAAAACGGTCACTCTACTGTGAAAACCGCTTAACACCTCTAGGAAATATTTCTGAATTAACAATAGCGACGCGAAGGGTGCGATGCGACGCTAATTATTCTCGTTATTGCGAACAACAGTTCCTCTGCTACACGATATATACTAAAAAAAAAAAATTATAAGGCAAATAATTTATTTCCACTACATAGGACCTACTAACCTCTAGTACGACAGCCATTTATGTTCACAGGAATTATTTTTTTTTCTTTTAATTGTAACGTATTTCAAACGGCATTTCCAAACGTGAAAATAAAGTTACAGCAACACGTTTGCTTAAAAATGTTGTAATTTGCTTATAATAACTAACAAAAAGTCTCGTAAAGTAAATAATTGCAAGTTACTACCAACTTAGCAGTTTCACCAACATTTGGGTACAAAATTAAATTACGTTATTCAGCTTTTCCACGCTGACGTCCGAGAAGCCTCGACGCACAGTAAAAAAAAATTTGTACTTTTACAAAAAGGTTTTTAGGAAACCAGTTTCCAAAAAAGTTTTTGGTAACACTACAAAGTCTTTTTGTGAAATTTACAAAAGAACTTGTATTTTTACAAACTTCTTTGTATATTTATAAACATTTCTGTAAATATACAAACAAATTTTGTATATTTACAGCTAACATCTGGTTAAGTTTACAACACTTTTTTGTAGTATTACAAAAAAAAATTTTGGAAACTAGTTTCCAAAAAAATTTTTTGTAAAATTACGAAATGTTTTGTAAAATTCGTCAGGTCTCCTAGGTTTATTTTGTTTCAAATCGAAACATTTGCTCACTAACGATTATTTTACTAGTTCGCAAAGGTGTTTACGATATTTGTAACCACTTTAAAAGGTTTCTGACATCTTACCTTCATTACCTGACTTATTACGTTCTGATATTAGTTTACAAGATTTTCCTTGTAAATGTACAATTTTTTTTTACTGTGCGCTGTTCGGCTGACAGGTTATATTCTTCGCGTCGCGTCTGTCGCGCTACTGTAAATCCAGCATAACGCTGCCTGCGAAGTACTTGAGGATCCCTCGGAACGCTTGCCGTACTACGAGTACAGTACGCCATGTAGCAAATATGTCGTAAGCCTATACTTGCGAGCAAACAACAAACAGTTTTAGAGGCCAGTGCAGTCCAAACCGAAGTAATCAATAGATTGACGAGGTCCTCACTAAACAATGTGCATTGACAGACAGCAAACCAGGACAATTATCCGGCTCTGCTCATTGACCTTATTGTTATCTTTGTGTATGTACAGAGTGTTGCAGAATTGTGTGTCAATATTTTTGGAGAAACAATCATTAATAACGAGCGAGGTGGAGCAGTGGTAAAACACTAGCCTCGCAGTCGCGAGGACCCGGGTTTAATCCCCGGCTATGGCCCATCCTGATTTCCGTTTTCCAGGGTTTTCCGAAATCACTCCAGGCGAATACTGGGATGGTTCCTACAACAGACCCTGACAGACTCCTTCCCCTCCCCCCCCCCTTCTCCGTGTTCCATTACTAAGTCCTTATGCAGTTCGAGGACACGTAAAACGTCCAAATAAATAAAAATAGAAAGTATTCTGTGACAAGCTAAGAGTACAATTAAAAGTTTAAAAAATCTCGAATTACAGGATGCTGCATTTCAAATCTATCAGACCAGTAGATTTGATCACATTCACTTTAAAAAAAAACTAGAAAACAGCTGACGATCTTTAAACGGCTAAACAGATTTTCTTTAATCATAGGTAACAACACACTCGATTGAGTCACCTTTCAAACAAATAAAAAACTAAATCAAAATCGGTTCATTCGTTTAGGAGCTACGATGCCACAGACAGACACAGATACACAGGCAGACACGTCAAACTTATAACAGCCCTCTTTTTGCGTCGGGGGTTAAAAATAGGACCAAAATTCTCAATTTCTACACTACAGTTCACATATGTAAGTGCTTAACATGTCAGATGGATCGTGTCACTGTGGAACGCCATTGCAGCTATTATAAGCATCCAAATACCAGAGACTCGTATTTAAGTAAACGGTAGGCATTGTCCGATGTGGCCTTCCTTAAAAAAAGGGGGAGGGGGTAGGTGGCTCCCTGCAGAATTTCAATTGTTTCAATAATTTTTATGTTTGTACGAGATATATGGTTTGCTTTATAGACATATATTATGAGTGTTTATCACTGTAATTAATATTGTCTAACTGTCATATTTTCTTTGTAATGACGTGTCAAAGCCAAAATTTGCATACAACTGTTTTATACAAGAAACTAAAACAAACTGACTTACAGGAATGAAATAATTCACACCGGAGAACAGTGGTACGCGCTACGCCGAGGCGTATATAAAAAGTAGCATTGAAACTTTTTTGTATTTTTGAAAAATTACTGCAATCGAAATAAAGAATTGTCAACTTCCTGCAATTTTTAAATGTCAACTTCCTGCAATTTCCAAAAAATACAAAAAATTTAAATGTATTGTTTTGGAACACGTCTTGACGTAGTCCACGACACTGTTTCTCGGTGAGAATTATTTAATTTCTGTTCGTTAGTTGAGTTAGTTAAAAACCGTATTATGCACATTTCGGCTTCAATATGCTGTTATACAAAAATTATGAATACTAGAAAATTATCATTACCGTAAAACGTAGTCGCAGTATATGTGTACAAAAGAAACCGTATCTCCTACAAATATAAAAGTTATCAAATAATTAAAATTTTGCGTTTACTTCCCGTATAACAACGACATCCAGACCACGTGCTGTAAGTCATGAGAACTTAAGAATTAGTGGAAGGTACCTTTTTTTACGGGTTTTTTTTTTTTTTTTTTTTTTTTTTTTTTTTTTTTTTTTTTTTTTTTTTTTTTTTTTTTTTTTTTTACGTTTGGGGCACGGAAACAGGGAAGGCGATAAGTCAAACACAACACGCGAAGGACTAAACTATCGTGCAGTGTTTTCGTATAATGTGTTTTTTAATGGGACTTCAAGCGATGACCCTGTTGTTTTGTTAATGAAAAAATTGCGGTAAAGTCCAATACAGATTTCTATGTCTTAGTTTTACTACTACCATCGATATTTTCTCAGCTACAGCAACGTGAAAAGACCATTTTTAGCACTTCTGAGGAGCTTGGGGAACCATGTTTTTAATAATCGGGCGGCTTTTTTAAAATTATAGCGACACAGTTTGAAGTGTGTTTTCTTTTCATATATAAATGCGTTGGAAACATTTTTAATAATTATACAAGAAAAAAATATTATTCATACCACGCTAGAGCACGTCTCACACGTCCGGTCCACCGACTCTTTAAGTATACTCCACTCCACATAAGTTTGACAATATTCGACAGCTATGTATGGGCAAACAATTTTAAAATTTTGTGAATTGTGACACAATGCAAGAAAAACTTTGCAGTATAAATAGTGAATTGGAAATTTCCGGATCATTTTAACTGAAAATACCTTGCATTTTGCCACGAATCACAACATATAAACGATTATTGTCCATAAGTAGCTGTCCTATTGTACCAAACTTATACGAAATATAGAGTATCTGTGCGTTTTCAGACCTATGTTCGCAAAACAATTTCGTTCCTGTAAATGTGAGGACTGTTCGCCCAAAATATTGACAAGCAATTTTGTAACATCCTGCATAGTGATACTTTTATGTTGAGTGGGCTGTACGTCTCGTCAACGTCAAGATAAATGACTCAGGACCGAGTGTGTTAATTCTGCGTGCGATAGAATATGAAAAAGTAAGGCGAACAATGTATATTACCGGACTGAGCTAGTACTGCAGAGGCCAATTTAATTTCATCTATAATTATACATGTTGTGGCGAGGTTTCCAGTCCAAATATCTAGAGAAGTTACACAGTACGCATAAACAAAGCATATTAACAACTATTTTGTACAAATCATGTGACGTGTTGCACTTCTGTGTAAACATATTTAATTCCAATTCAGTGCAACTAGATGCAACGCAAGGGCAAATGTTGCGTTGCACCCACAAAATGCGGAATGTAGTAGGTATCTAGGTAATTTCCTTCTAACTGCATCGGTTTTTATTTCAGAACAAATAAATCGTATATGTATAACATTCTCGAAATAATCATCTTACATACTTCCTAAAACGTCAGCGACGAATTTTAATTTGGTTCATGGTCTGCGCAGTTATTCATTAAAAAATTACTCTTTTAAAAAATAGGACAATAACTTGCGACGGCCTTTTCGGAACAATGCAGAGGACTAGGGCTTATTCTGCACTTGATACGTTTGTGAACTGAGAACGCGTCCAGAATACTTGATCACGGGAAGCAAAGCGCTGTCATTATTCAAACATCTCATCTGATCCGAGCTCTCTTCCTTCTCCTTACTCTTTGGCCTTTCGAAAACAAACAAACGCGCTTCCGTCATTGGCTCGCGCCACGACCAACCTCGCCATCAATAATTCTTCACCCGCCGAGCCGGTGGCCTCTTTGACGACCACGCCGACTTCCAAGAAGCCAGTAGAAGTTCACAGGTTCACCGCCTTGAACAACGTCAGCTCTGAGACTGCTGACGTACTGCTAGTTATGTATTCGACTTTTTCTCAAACCCATATTTTATACTGTGCATCTATCTTTGGCCTAGACTGCATTTAATAAACATTTACGTTGCGGTCACACTGGATGCAGATCTACTTCACTTGAACATGTCCATGGGATTTTTAAATGTTTGTTGCAATGGGAGTTAACAGTTAAATTTTATTGGATTGTGGACATACGCCATTCCTCATGTTTAGCTGATCAAACCTGTGTTGAATGACTTAATTAAACATGTCCAGTTTTATGGAACGGTTACACGAGCTACCAACGAGTTCAGACCGCAGTCTTTTCTCGTTTAAAGTAAACTATAGTTTCGAACGACATACATTCAATGCTTCTCCCCTACTGGATGCTTGGAGTAACGATCTGTGTCACAAATACGGCTGCTTTTTGGTCCGACATTTTACGCTCGTTAAGTAATATTAACTTTTAGTATACAATTATTAGTTCCACTTTACACACAGCAGCAGCGTTGCAGTTAGATGCAATACGATAGTTAAAAAGTCACGAACGTTGAGTGTAGATGTGACAGTAATTAAATATGGTACACTTCAGGTTACAAGTTTGGTGAGGTTAGAAAGTTCGTTGAGTTTATTCTGCCTAGTCGTGCAACCTCGCAAACATGACCTAACATGGCTGCCGAATGTATTTAACTGATCAGGTTTAAGACCTCTAGTGTGACCGCGGCCATTTACCAAGAATTCATAATACGCGCGCTACAATAACGTAAGAGATTCTTGGTGAAAGCGCGGAGTGTTTTAGTGCCTACCAAAATATTCGCTTTCGAGCCATTTTAATAAAGAACTAGTTAAATATGTTACGTGTTATATTGAACCCTGCGTTTGATTCCATCTGATAAAACATGTCATTTGATGCGGGCCTTTGCATATTCAATACAGGATACGGGAAAATTTTACACTTCACCTTATTAAATTGGCTGGGAAAGACATTCACGCGAACTACCGGCCAGCAGTTGAAGACAGACGAGACTTGGAATCCAGTCTGCTGTCAGATAACAACGCGATATTTGCAGAACTGAAATTAATCGTTAAGTCTTACACAAGTAAATCTGGATACTAGTCCGTCCTGAAATTAATTCGTGAATTTTTTTCTTTCAGATCCATAGAAAAGTGAGACGAAACATATTAACCCATCCTTTTGTTCCCGGCATGTTACTATTTTTACACCCTGCCGTGGCCAAATGCGTAAAAAATCAATCGGGAGCAAAAGTTATAACGGTAGTCAAGTAAAAATCCAAAATAAGGCTGGGGCGTAAAGCGTGATGTGGAGCAGGGGCGAATAAACGTTGAAACGCGCTCTAGACTCGAGTGGCTGTGTAACATACATAGCTTTGAGATTGTTAACTGTGCCTCTTAACAGTAAGACCCTATCGGCGCTTGGCCCCTGTGGGCATGGAGAGAAATCACGCTCTTCCACACAGTGGACTTGCGACAGGAACCACCTAACCCCGTGGTGGAACACTGATCTGCGCCTCCGACCACCTTCCTGCATAGGCTAGAGTCCAGGGACTCCAATCCCAGGATCTCGCCCCCTGTTATGCCCCCTGACTGGGATCCTCAGCTCAGTCTCCTCTTGGTTAGAGTCAGGGCCGACCTAACCCCTAACAGACTCACCGGGCCTGCTCCCGGGCACTGTAGTAACCAACTCTTCGACCTGTCACAGAGGAGGAGTCCACTCCAGGTCTGCCCAGCATATAGGCAACCACCACAACTACGATAACAACCCAGACCAGACATGGGAGAATGCCTCTCCACTGGGCTACCTGGTCGTCCGTAGTACTACCTGATTTTCATGGCACTTATATCGCGAAAATGTTTTGTGCCAGCATACCCTTGAAAACACTGTAGTTTCTTGCAACATATATGATTGGTGATGTACGTCTGCCCTGACACTACGTAACTGTCTGCCGACCAATAACAGGCGTCAAATATTACAATATTGGGATTCTTATAGGCTCAGTCAAATAGGGTAACAGCTTCACGTACAAGGGAAAGCCAGTAATCTTCTGGTAAGTTGAACGTGCGTTGAAAACCAGCAAACTGTCAAGTTTTTCCGCTATAAACCATCATCTCCACGTATGGGTTTTCCGACCTGGCCACCAGAGTACTATAGGGAGCAGGCTACTACTTTCTACGGCTACTGAACACCCACCGGGGGATCACCCTTACAGCCATGCGGCCCGGTCGGACTCGGAGAGTAGGCTAAGGATAGTTGTCAACTTGTTTGGGGGGAGGGGAAGTTGAGTGGAGGTATAGTTTTGGGCGCCTCGCCAGTAACAGCAGCAGGCGAGCTGAGGCGAACCAGGTGTTTGTGCCGGTGTGGAGGACGTCACGAGGCGATCAACAACCAAGGTCACCTGTCTATAAATAAAGACCTTGCTTCCTCCAGCTCATTCACAGATCAACAGAAGCTCTCCTCCGATACTGATCACACTGGTGCACTTGCCAAAAAAGTTACGTAATGACAACCATGTAACCACCAAGCGAGGTGACTTTGTGCCAACTGCGGGTAAAGTCCCACTTACAATGTTTAATTTGTGGTTGTTTAGTAGATAAATGTAAATTTTAAATTGATGGTTTAAATATTTCGTTTATAATACTCAATTAGAGTTACTTATTTTTCACTCAAATAATCTAAAGATTTTATATTATGAGTGGTACAAAGTCACTCCTGCTGTTACATAGTAATCCCACCTGACGGTACATAAAACGAGTAAGCAAAAAATAAATAAAATAAAACTAATGAAGCAAAACATGGCAGCCAGAAATGGCTGTAGTCAACAAACATACAAGTAATTCCGAAATAGGATTAATATTCCATAAGAAATACAAACCATAAATACGAAAAAGGCAGGTCAGAACGCAGAAGGACCAAATACGGTGCACGGAAATAGCAATAATGATGGACAAAGACAACGACGGAAACACAAATGAATACAGCAACATTGTGTTGTCCGTGTGTTATTTTTGCATCATTGTTGCTATTTTAATGCGCAATGTTTGGTACTTGTCTTTTCACAGACTTACATTTATCGTTTTAGGGTTCCATTATGTACCGACTGTGTTCCTATTTCGGAATTAGTACTTGTGTGTTTATTGACAACAGCCGTATATGACTTCCTTGGTTAGTTTCTTCGTTCACTTGTTGCTCATTTTCACGAACATTGTCCTCTTGTGTAACTGTGGGTGTTTGCAGCTTAGCATAATTCGCTAGAAAGGTCGTATATCCATAAAATCTCTTCAGTTTGCCATACACGCCTATTTTAAAAATCATCCGTAGATGACAATTTGCACAATGTCAGTGTGTGGAACAAAATATGGGGTTTCCCAAATATCCCTTTCTCATCAGTTTTCCCCCGGACTCATGAAATTAAACAGTTTTCCTGGAAAGTGATTTTTTTTTTTTGTTTTTAAATTTTACTGTAGGGCTATAAGTAATTGGTTGTTATTGATGTAATAACGTTTATATGAGCAATTTCAAATCGTGTTTTGTAGTGTAACAAGACAATTCATTTCTGCTTGTACGATACAAATACCATAATTTCTTTTGGCATACCAAAAAAGAACTACTGCAATTAAATCAAGTCTCAAAGAAATTGCCTCAGATATACCAACATTATATATAATGATAATTGAAGGTTTATCGCGTTAGACCAATGAATGTGTCGTAGCCACTTAACCAAGCAATGATGCAAAACGTTTCATTAGTGATACTATAAAACGTGTCAGTCGGTATGACCGTGAATACTTTATTGACAATAAAAACAATGGTGTTATCTGGATGTAAGATTTCGTAAAATTTGGTGAACTTTGTCATAATAGTGCAGTTTTCTTACCCGCAGAGTTTGTCAGCTTTACAGTACTATGCACCTTCTTTTATACTGTCAGTGTAACTAATATTAGATTGTAAATTCGTCGCAACAACATTGCAGTACGCCCATTAGTTCAGTTACACGCCTTGCAAAGAAGACGCAATGCCTGCATATGTTTCAGGCGTTACAAAAAATACATTAATTTTACATACTATTTTCTTATAAACGGCAATTTTCGACAAGACGACTTTTTATTAATATTACTCGCCTGCTTAATATTGTTCAGTAGAACATGAATTGCAGTGAAGCGTTCTGATTGAACATTTATGAGCCAGTGACATTACCGAACTAAATTACTGAGAATAATGTAAAATCATTTATAAGACACTGTACAATGATTCGTTATTTAATGTTAAGTCGTATCTAAAATTTTAATTACAATGTAATTTGAAAGTCTACTTTCAAGGTAACATTACTCCCACAATTTTCACTTTAAGGATCAATTGAAAACACATTTTCGACGTTTATTGTTTTTTGTAGCTATAACCATATCTAATTAACATATTCCATTCTGAATAATGTATATATATATATATATATATATATATATATATATATACACACACACACAAACATACACACGTACATGCTGTGCCAATAGAAACTAAGAGTCCCTTTCCCTTCTACAACAAAATTTTAATTATCACAGTGCACAGTGATATAAGGTGTATTTACCGACACGTCAGTTAAACAATTTAGGGTAAGTTTAGTTATTTAAAGACGGATTTTAGTAAAATTTCTCTAATTTTCCACAATGTTCCTTAATTCTTTGCAGGAAGTTAGCATTTGATATTACATTTAGGTGAACTTTGATACACAGTATTTAGCGAGAAATACGCAAAAATTATAACTTAGTTTAAACATTTTTAAAACATATGTCCTGTTTGTTTAGTTAAGTTTTTTAATTCCTAAAAAAATATTCGCTAAATCAAAGAACAGTTATGTTACGTTAGGAAACTACAGTTAATGAGCAGTAATCTAGTGTAAATGCATTAAAAAAGTCCTTTTAGGAATAAATTGTCATGATTATTTTTTTCCGAGAAAACTGTTTGCGTAAATTACTACTCGATGCCGTATTCTCTAGTCTTTATATGTTTTTACATTGAAACAAAGTGAGACAAAATTCTTTTCGCGAAAAAAACAGGGTCGCTAGGTATTGGTATATATTACCGACCCGAAAGAGACAGTTGGTGTCTGCTGTGTTTACTGAGAGTGCACAATGAGAAACTTAGTAATGGAAAACCAAATTCTATTCAATTTGACTTTGTTGCACCCAACTCCATCGAAAGGCTATTTACAATCCATTCAATCGTCAGATCTGAAAGTTTAGTTATAGTTATAAACTGCCCATAAATATATGACCTGCCCGTGATCCGAACCCAAGACGTGTCCAAAGGTGGCATCTTTGTGACTTTTGGAGGTCGGCAGTTAAATTGATTAAAATATGTTAAGAAGTAAACAATTCCACTGTGCAAATCAACCTTTGTTTGAAGCTGTAGAAACAGATTCTAAATTTGTCAACTTCTACCTATGTGGTTTATTCCAATATAGGAAATTTTCAAACAGCTATTGTTTGCAAGAACAAGATAAACATGAATATAACAACTGGATGTTTTTAAAAATAATTTGAGAAGTTAGTAAACAAACTGCTGTACAAACAGGAACAACATCTTATATCTGAGTAATGAAAAAGGACGTTACTGTTTTCAACTACGTCCAATTTAGAGAAGAATTTCAAACTGATTTTCACTTACACTTGGATAAGTACCATACTTTAGAGTTCAACATACACTCTCCACTGTAAGAGAACAACAAAAGAAAACTTATGAAAAATAATGTTTAATAAATTCCAAATTAGCGATATCAAGGTACATTGGCCTGTTGGGTACCGCAACCTTCGAAAAACATTGTATAAAACCAAAGACTTGGTCAATTATGTTTAAGAACGGGCACGAATCATTTGATTTGGGAGAAAAGTGAACAGTAAAACAATTATGACCAACGGAATTTTCCTTTAACTCTGTAGGTTCTCTGTAGTTATGGAAATGAATAAAATGTCACTAGATATTTCACCACAGTTTCAATTCTCCATCTAATTTACTTGTGTCTAATATCAAAGTTTCCTTGAAACTACTACACTCACCCTAACTTGTCTGGGATTTATTTAAGTTCGAAATGTAACTACCGCAATTCTCCCTCCAAAGCCAGCACAATGGGTTCACAGTGTAATATCGTGACTGCCGCGCTTACTCCTGGCAATGTGTCGCAAAGGGTGGGAAATTCGGACCCTTCCCTCAGGCCAGACACTGAAATTACATCGTGAGAGAGAAAAGCGAACGTTGGCAACGCCCTTCCTATCCACCCCAGGGGAATTTGATCTCGTCACGACCAAACTCTGAATTCATCAACGCGTGACACGCTACAGTATATCCTGTGGGAATTGCGTTTGTTATTTTCGCCCATGGCAGTTACTTGTCCAGCGCGGTTTACATGACGAACTGGAGTGGGTCCGAACCCCCCTTCTCCCCCTACTTCTCTTTTAGTTTCCATCGTCCCCTCCACTTGGCAAGCCGCATATGAATAAAATGGTGGTGCATGCGTGGACTTAGAGGGACTTTAAAAGTGAAGCAGCGTACAGCTCTTTATTAAATAGTCTTCTGTGCCTGATGCGAATTGTTTCATGCTTCGAGCTTTTAATATGCTTTATTCCATTCAACTAAAACTGGTGTACAGTAGCTATAGCACAGCGGAGTGTTGTGTAGTGTAGCTAAACAATATTTCTAAACGCCAACGGCTTTTAATGAATCGACATCTTTTTGCATCCACCACCATTATTCGGTGGCACTTTTAATAACTGGTAATAAAGTTTGCATTGTTGTTTCTTTTTTATATTTTCCTAGAGAGAAAAATTACATTTTACTTTGTGTTAGTTATAACTAGAGATGATGGTATATCGCGAAAATGTTTTGCGTCAACATAGCCTTGAAAACACTGACACAACGTAGCTGTCTACAGACCAATAACTTGCATTAAATATTAAAATAGCGGCATTCTTATTGGCTCAGTCAAATAGGGCAGTAGCTCCACGTACAAGGAAAAGCCAGTAATCTTTTGATAAGTTGAACGTATGTTGAAGCCTAGCAAATAGTCAAGTTTTTCCGCGATAAACCATCATCTCTAGTTATAACGCATGCTTAATAAAGTGGAGATATTTTTACCTTACCTTCATTGAACCAAACAAATAAATGTATGCATACTCATGATACTGGAATTATTTATGACGTTAAAATACGTGTAACTCGCACTTATGAACACACTTATAACTGAATAACGGTACGGTAATACGGTTTTAGTTTAATGAACAAGCTGGTAAAATGTTTAAAATATATTACCTTTATTCTACTAAAAACAAACATATCTCTTCTAATAAACGTAAAAAAAAGTAGGAAATTCAAATTACGTGCACTGTTTTATTCAATTATACCAGCAATACCTCTCCCAGAGCTGGTGGAGAATTAGCTGCTTAAAATTACACTGCCGCAGCTACACTAAGTGGAATGAAACTCCACATACCCTATATTACGACATCAAATAATTTTGAATGAAACTCTTTGTTCAGGTGTAGCTACAGTAATGTAATGGTGTAACTAAACCAGTTTATATGAAACGAAGCCATCTATTCATAATTAAATTATATACGTACATATATTACCGATGGGTTTTCTCGGGAAGCTCCCGTTTCCTCCACATTAAGTTTCTCATTCCGTCACTGCTCCACACTCACCTCACCTTCTGGTCATATATTCCTCGGGCCGGACGAACGACAGGCATGTTTCGCCAGTCAAGTAGACGGCCCAATCTTCACCCCGGCCTTCTCTCATACACAATGTGACCTTGCCCGAAGGCGGGAACACTTAGTGGATTAACATTTCAAAAAGTGGGAGTGAAAAATGGACCCCCCCCTCCTAGTGATTAGCGCTTGATCTATGGTTGGGAGGAGGGCAAGAGGGGGCATGGGTACCGGGCGGCATATAAAAGCTGTGGCAGGCTGGCCCTAATCTGTTCTAGAAAGTAAGGACAAGGAAAAACATACCAGCCTTGTTTTATAAATAATAAAAGTGTAACAAATTTTTTAAGTTGTCTTAATGATCACTCAGTAACTATGTTTTCGCCATACTCAAAATATATAATTTAAACTGCATAAACAGATTTACATTTGGGAGAATATATGGCAATCCGCAGGAAATTAATATGAGTAAAATCGCAAGTTAATCTTAGAGGGTGTGTTCCTGAGTCCTTTGATACAATTCAAGCTAATTGGAAACATTTTATAATTCTCTGACATATCACGCATGTATTGCATAAATGTTAAATACAAGCAAAAATTATAATCGCTGTAAAATTATAATAAAATTGTTGGCTTCCGACAGATAAGAGAATGAACACGCAATACCGTGTATTAAACGTATATACGCAGTTTGATGAATGTGAGATGAGGCAAGAGTATTTCGTGTACTGATTCTAAGTCAGGTTCAACGTCAATAACCTTTACTTCACTGCCAATACTGTGATTGGACGACACCTGTTTTTGACGTACCTTTGACAACTGCAAGCCAGAAATAAATTACGAAACAATTCGTGGGGATAACACGTACTATCCGCTTGTACGGTCAGAAGTCAACGGATAAGAAAAGGAATATTTCACTACTTCAAAGACCTTCATGCTAGAATATATTGTCCTATGCATACCCAAGCCCCGACCATTTGTCCACTGGAGCAACCGACAATTAACGATTAGAATGGGTTTAAGCAAGCACAGGACATTGGATTCTAGCACCCGGGTTATTGGATTCGCGAAATTTTTCTTTCCCTTATGTGGAATGTGTGTTTGTACTTGGAGCCAGTGATTTTTGGTGAAAATAATTCTGCAACTATTTGTTTCAATACCTTATGTGAACACTTGTTTCTCTGCTCGATGGTCAGTGATTGGAAGTTTTTAACTTTCGGCGTCTTGGGGTTCTGCCAGCAAATCACGGCCGTGTGGTGTCACGGTAACATTGTTCTGGTTGGTGCAGTCAAATGAGCCACGCCTCTGCCCTATTATATTCTACCAATAGCTACAAAGCAGTGTTGCAGGTGTGCACGTAAGACATGGAAACAAGTTGTCGCAGAATTCTTTTCACCAAAAATCACTGGCTCTATTTATACTATATCACCCGATACTCTGTGATAAAACTCAAATAAAACAGCAAAAATATAAAGACTTCCATATGTAGAGTTAATGTGTTGTAGATTCAGGGTAGTGTAGGTGTGTGGATTATGACACTTAATTATCCAAATTAACATATCACACACTAAACAATTGATGACTTTAAATAGAATATAATTTACTCTTAGAAAATGTTTGCAAACGTGTGAGGAAACTGACTGAAATCCAAAATTAAAACATAGCATTTAAAGTCAAACAGTCTCTTAAGTTTGTGACCCAAAGTTAAATAAATCAATGCAAGTAATTAACACTCAAAATACTCGAAAGAAATATCCTGAGGGTTCAAATAAAAGTCTCACTAATTATCTCGAATATTTCCTCGGCTGCTCATTTAAATAAACTAATTCTCTCAGGACCTCTGGGTACAGGTTTATAATTATCCTGCGGAAATGTCCAAGTCTGGGAAAATAAATAATTTTAACTCCTCAAAAAGTTCAACTTAATCATCCCGAAACCACACTCATTATCAATTGAAAATAGTTGGAGTCACAATAGTGTGCAGTAATATACTGAAATTCGGGTGACAAGGTAAAGTTCCGGTATTTGACTTATCTGGCCAAAATTGCTTATCTTGGCTTCCTCTTCGTTCTTGAAGTTCACTAATAAATATCTGTTCTTAGGTCCTACCACTCGACCCTCTTCTTACATGGTCGGCGAACCTATAATCTGTACTTCTTTTTGGTGGTACTATCTCGCATCCTATCTTTATCCTATCTTTAGGATAGGCCCAAATTAAAACGATTACAACAGGGCGTAAAATATTACGTCGCCATTCTTTCAAAGAAGCCACCAAAAAGTCCCTGTAGCATAAAAGAAAATGAGGACTACAAAGTCGTACTCTCCAATCCTTAATTAAAGTAGCAAAATATTTTTAAGTATTATAAGTAAACTAAAATATAGTGAAATTATTACTCAAATAGTCATTAGATAACAATCAGCAATTAAAATATATTACATTAACTATAATTAAAATTCTGGATAAAACCATTTAATATTAATTAGTGACTCGTTTTAGGCATAGAATTGCCATGTAGTCATATTAATTAAATTACGTCGGGGCTTTTGAAAATACGGTAAAATATAACAAATACACTTAAAACTCATTACAATTTTTGGTTAAAATATATTTTTGTGACTTTTAAAATAAGATAAAATTACCGTTTATGCAATTAACATAAAGGTCATACTTCATATGTCACACCCTACCAACTGATATTCTACTTCGGCTAGAGCAGGTATAGGACTGACAAGTCTAAGCTGCTGTCAGATGAATCCACATCACATGTTTTACGCAGTGATGTGGGAGGAGTCAGAATAGAGAGTCGATAAGCCAAATTTACTAACCAGAAAAAAACTATTTTTTTTTTCGATTAGTGACATTTAGTTTAAATGATATAGTTTACCTTTTCATGGTCTTTAGGTAGCATATAAAATTCATATTTTAATGTGTGCCTAGGATAGCTAAATACGGAATATTCGGCAAGCTTTCGAATTGATCCAAACAGATTGAGAAATTACTGAATTATAATTGTTGTTTGTCAGGATAAGTCTAAAACAATCAGCCACAATACGGCTACAAATCTGTGTAAATGAATGGAACCATAATTTTCTCTAGTAGAAACCCACAGTATGTAGCAAACTAACAAATCAGGGAAGACATTGCAGTTGAAGACCTTGAATCACTATTAAATGACCTATTTTTGCAAGGTTGCCATGTCTAAGGTCGCTGTATTTTTTTAAGTCGGTAATCTTCACGCCTATAGAAGTAATAAACGGAGCGAACATGACGTCACGAATGTGTATTCAACATCCCTGTAAAATAGTTGAGTTGGTAAATTTACTCATCAAGTGAATGGGAATATTCTACAGCCTTGGGCGGAAGACCTGGTTTCCGAACATGGGTGGAAATTTCCACGTATTCGCCACTCAAACGACTAGGAAATTTCGCTCGCGCGTTATGTGAAGTTGAAATAGAGGGTCTGCACCAATTTTTAATAAACATTGCTCGTACATAACCAGTTATGTAACTTTCCTTTACACGTTTGAAGTAATTTTCCCTTTCATGTAGAGGTAATTAGCTTCCATTACATTTAGAGTAAATTTACCTCAAATTTATTTTGCAGTGTGGTTTCGAAAGTATGGTGTTATTTATATATATTTTTCTCGATGTAAAGATACAATTGTTTTGTTTGAAACTTATTGTATACCTTCTAGAATACATGTTTATTCATGTGGTGTCACCAGAATCTCGGAAACCTTATAATAGGTATCTAGCCAACATTTACTTTGAACTACAAGCAGCTAAGAATACAATACAGATGTGATTACTAAGAAGTGAAATCTTGGCACTCAATGCTATTTCAAATATACCGCTGCCTTCCGTAGCGTAGCCGGGCTGATGCCGGTCACGATGCGAGAGGTACTGGGTTTGAATCCCGACTCGGGCATGACTGTTTTGCTGTTCCTTCACCTCTCTTCACCCTTATCGGCTCTTCAGACCTCGTCGTTAAAGAGCCGTATAACCCTCTCACTTCACCTCAAAACTCCCGCGCATATTTCACTAAAGTCACGTCACATATATTGAACACACAATTTTGTACGCCGCTCTATTCATGACATTCGCTACATATATATATATATATATATATATATATATATATATATATATATTATATATAGTATGTAAGTACGTACATGCATTCATATGTAAGCATGCATGCATGCATGTATGTATTGTAACGAAAAATAAGAAAGATAGACGGAAACTTATCAATAGTAGTGATAGTATACTTACTGGGTGTATAGTGTACTGTGCTGAAGAAATATATTGAATAAAGTGATTAGGTATTTAAGTTTCTAGGTAGTGAAGGTGCGTAGAGAATTAACACCTGAACATACACGTTAACAGAATATACAAGACAATTGAAACATAATTATGAGTTCAGAAGCTATGTATTTTACCATCAGAAAAAAAAAAGGTTTGATATCATAAAAGAAAACTGACTGAAATTTAAAATTAAAACATAGCATTCAAAATCACACAGTACTGAAAATGTTCCGAAGTTAAAATGATTAGTTACCAATAAAATAGTAGCACTTCAAATGATTAAAATTTATCCTCAGGGTTCAAATAACAGTTCAAATTAAATGTCTTAAATAATTACTCGACTGCTCAAATATAAAGACTAATTCTCCCATGACTTCTGGGTACAGATATATAGTTATCCTTTAAAAAACGTCCAAATCAAGAAATAAATAGTTTAAGTTCTGGAAAAGTTCAACTTAATCATCATTACAACACTTATAAGCAGTTGAAAGTAGCTTGGCACCAAATTATTTGCAGTAAAATACGAAATTTTGGGTGACAAAGAAAATGTTCTATTTTTCACTTAGCTGGCCAAAATGGCTCATAACGGCGTCCTCTTCTTTCTTGATGTTCACTATTAAATTACTATTGTATTTCCTATCGCTCGACCCACTTCTTTCATGGTCGGCGAGCCTACAATATTTACTTGCTTTTGGTGGCACTATCTCAAGTCCTATACTTAGGATGGGCCCAAATGTAAACGATTTCTTAGGGCGTAAAATTAATCAGTCACCATTAGTTTGAAGAAGCCACCAAAAAAGTCCCTGTAGCAAACATGAAATTAAGGACTACAAATTCATAATCACTAATCCTTAATTAAAATAGTGAAAACGTGTTATATATTGCAATTAAACAAAAATATAGTGAAATTATTACTCAAATATTAATAAAATAACAATCAGCAATTAAAAATTATTACATTTACTGTAATTACAACTCTGGAAAAAACCATTTAATATTAATTAGTGACTCATTCTCGGCATAGAATCGCCATATTGGCATATTAAATAAATTACGTCGGGGCTTTTAAAAATACGGTAAATTATTACAAATACTCTAAAACACATAATCTCTCTCTATATATAAAAATGAAAGCTGACTGACTGACATATCAAACTGCAGCCCAAAACACTGGACCTAGAATTGTGAAATTTTTGTGTGGGTTTCCCTCAGGTCGTAGGCGAGCACTAAGTAGGGATTTTTCGAAATTCGACCTCTAAGGGGCTGAAAAGGGGTTAAATGTATTTCCGAAGGAACATCATTACAGCTCGAACCCGACGGCCTATCATCGTGATTTTTACTTTAATAGGACACTCGTAAAAATGAATATTGGCCAATTTAAGGATTTTTCGTAATTTAACATTTAAAGGGATGAAAAGACCTTAAATGTGTTTCCGATTAATTATCGATATCTATCGAATCCTTCGGTACTAAGAGCTGGTATTCACTTCAAAATATTGCTTACGTAAATGTCCAAAAAGCAATTTTAGGATTTTTTTTAATTCGACCCCCAAGCAGTAAAAAGGGGCAATATGTGTTTTTTATGAATCGTCTATATCTTTGAAACACAATTGGCTATCGTCGTGATTTTTACTTTAATCGGTTACGTATATAAATCTCTATGACAGGACTCCAAGACTTTTCGAAATTCTTTAATTACGTGGATGAAAATACGTGAAATGTGTTTTCGATTATCCCTCCATATCTATCGAACCAATCGCGATATCGAAGTGCTCTTTGCTTTAGAATGATGCTTTTAAAATTTCCCAAAATACCATTAAAATATGTCTTCCTAATTCGGCCCCTAAGAGGTTGAAAAAGGGGTAAAATATGTTTTAGATTTACAATCGATATATATCGATCCCGTATAATTTTTATATAGCGACGTGATTTTTGATTAAATTTTATGCTTACTCAAATACCTAAAAAGTGATTTCAGGAATTTTTTAAATTTGCCACCTAAGGAGGTGAAAAGGGGTGAAAAGTGTTTTCAATTAATCGTCGATATATCTTGAATCCAGCGTGCTAATGTTGTGTTTTTCACGTCCACGAGACACCAATAAAGAATTCTAAAACGTGATTCAAGGGTTTTTCGAAATTAACTATCTTAGGTGGTGAAAGACTTTGAATGTATTTTTGATAAATCCTCGATATCTATCGAACCCGTCGAGATATGCAATTAATTTTTGCTTCAGGTTGATGGTTACAGAAATGATCGCAAAACTGTTTTAAGATTTTTCGAAATTCGATTTCTCAGTACTGTGCAGGGGTGATATATGTTTTTTTAGTGATTTATCTATTTTGATTCGACTGAACGGGCTAGTGATGTGATTTACACTTCAATTGGATACTTATACAAATGTCTAAGACGTGAATGTCAAATATTTTGAAATTCGACACCCAAAAGGGTGAAAAAGAACAAAATTTGTTTTCCATCAACCCACGATATCTATCTAACCAGTAGCGATATTGAGGTGCTGTTCGCGTCTGATGCTTACGTAAGTATTTAAAAAATTATATGTAAGTTTTTTTTTACTTTATAAGATAACGTGATTATTAAGAATAAAACTAAGTTGGTCAACGTTCAAGGCAGACGATCCGAAAAGCGGGAACGAGCAACGAGAAATAACCTATATAGGAGTTTCACTCTACAGTAACGTATCGAGAAGTGGTGTTTTACAACCTCTATAAAGCCCAGGACACAAATATTTTATTTTTTTTAAATTAAATTTTATTTTCATGAATTATTTCGACGTTACGTGACGCAGTTGTTTGTTACTCAGGTCTAAATTCCGGGAGGTTCCGGGCTCGAATTCCGTTAAAAGCTGCGTGCGAACGTTCAATTCTGACACACAAAAACTACAAGGCAGATCGAATTAGTGCAATTTACATGTAGTCGTTTAAAAGGGGTAAACTTGCAGTTCGCTTTCCACTTAGGTTCCTCTACAATATCAGCTGACATATCGTCGGTATACTGCCAAAAGTGATTAAGTCATAAATGTTATTTTGTTTAAAAACACTATTAAATTGTAGATATTAACAAAAATGTGGTAAGTTGCTATACTGTGACACAACAGTACGACACGACGAATTGACTTTAAACTTGGGCAATTGTTCGTGAACAACATATACATATTCCTAGCATTTTTATCATTTTATCTCATTTTGACTTGGTCACTTTTGGCAGTAAGCCGACGATATATCATCTCCCTAATCTCAAGTTTGGGGCACCAAATACGTTGCTCCGAAACGTAACGTCAATAAAGTTCAAGTGAATACTTTGCAAATACATAATTGAGGGCACCGTCACCAATGGTTGTGTACAGGGTAAACAGATGTTTTTCATTCGATTAACCTCTTACCTTAGGTGGCTGTAATCACCCCACAACGTCAAATTGGCAGGGCTTTAAATAACGCCCAGGCGAAGTCACGCTGTTAGTGGCAGAGACAAACTTAAGACTGCTTTTCGGTTAGACAGCTATAGGCTATAGCTACTAATTATGCTGCAGAATTAGTTCAACTAACCACTTGGACATTCGAACACTTGATAACTGAAGTACCAATCCTGTGTACAAAGAGGTTTTCCAATTAAAGTAAATATTATCATTTACGAATAATACTCGCGAGCAAAGCCGCGGGGGACTGCTAGTATAGCATAAAAATACGTTTTAAGTGGTTAAAATAAATTTCTGTGACTTTTAAAATAAGTTAAATTTACCGTTAATGCATTTACTATAACATCATAATTTCATATGTCACAGAATGTATATATAAGTATACATGTATGTGTGTACGTATGTATGCAAGTATGCATGTATGCGTGTATGCATGTATGCATGTATGTATTTATGAATGTATGTAATGTATATATGAGAGCGATAAACTACGACACCGTTGTACGATCGTCGTAAAACTTGGCACATGTATGTATTTTTTCACGGAGAGGTTTTTATGCTATGAACTGTAATTCACCAACTCGCCGCTAAATGACCCTTCAGCGCATCAACTTATGTACCGTCCCATCTATCGGCATGAAAACTAATAACATCACAGAATAAATAAATAGCAGAAGCGACAAGACATGGTTTTTATAGCACTCGTTTTCTCTTCGGTTTTCGGTTTGACATGATGTCGGAGCTCGTGGATGTTTGGACACAGAAGTTTAGCGGGACTATTTTATATTCCTCTAGGAAATTTACACGTAAGTAACGTCACGTTTAACACTGCTAAATATGTCATCTATATACAAACGAATTACAATATTTCTTTAAATATAAGCGGTTGTTAAAACCAATTACTCAAATTCCACATGGCTTTGTTTACACGCCTGTACGCCCCACGAGTTGGTACAATAACAACGGTTAAAATGCACGTTTACGTCGATTCTGATATAATTATTTATTCTTTAATGTTGAGTTACGAATCGTCATGTTTAGAATTTCTAAAATTTAATGTGTGTACAAATAATTATAGTGTGTCAAGTACTACAAGTGACCCGATTCATGACGTTGTTTACATACCTGTACGCTCCGAGAGCTGGCACGATAGCAACAATGAAAAATCTTCACTTTGTCGCTTCTGTTAGAATTATTTATTCTGTGCAGAGATGATGGTTTATAGCGGGAAAACTTGACTGTTTGCTGGGTTTCAACGCACGTTCAACTTACCAGAAGATTACTGGCTTTCCCCTGTACGTGAAGCTGTACCCTATTTGACTGAGCCTTTAAGTAGGGGACCCCTGATTTTCGCGAAAAAAATTGTGTACCAATTTTTTTCAGTGCCTTACGTACACATCTGCAATTCTGCTACATGTTTATTGGCAGCGTGTCTTTATAAAGTGACGTATCTCATTTGACTGAGCCAATTTCAATAAAGTTCCTACAACGACACATGTCTGTGATTTTCCGGTAGAATCCCAAGGCTCGCGACAGTTAAATATCCAATCACTGACCACGAAGCAGAACTGCAGATGTACACGTAAGGCAACGAAACAAAGTGAGGCAAAATTATTTTCGCGAAAACAGTGGTCCCTACTCATAAGTAATCCCAATATTGTAATAATTGATGGCTGTTATTGGTCGGCAGACAGTTACGTAGTGCCAGGGCAGACGTACATCACCCATCATATATGTTGCAAGAAACTACGGTGTTTTCAAGGGTATGCTGGCACAAAACATTTTCGCGATGTACCAATCTTTAATTATGAGATAATATATAAAATTGATGCTTGTTCGCTCGTCTTCTAAGCGTCTCTGTACCATTCATCCGATTGGTATGTAGGTTTGGCGAGTTGTGCGAGCTGCCGCGAAGGCTTATGCGAAAATAAATGTGTGTTTGTGGATGGGGGGGAAGTAGACCTACCCAACAAATTTAACGGGCATTGCAACATATGCAGCGTCTCACGCTTAGATTGCAGTACAGGGTTGTATGGACTATAGCTCTCTCTCTCTCTCTCTTTCCAATGCACGATAACTACCGTTAGCATCTGTCGTTGTTTCGGTGCGCGCTGTTGCCAAATATCCAAAAAATTTACACATTTTAACTTTGATATTAAATTTTTTCCATACTGTATAGCATATAAACGAGCATTGGGTGATATACTTGGTTCACCACTGACACCATTTTACCAAGTTGAAAAAAATTAAAAAACAAACATTTTGAACTTTCTACTGTTTCCTTGCTTCCTTAAATATATCACTTCATAACTACAGACCGGGAAATGTCGGGGGTTGAAGGACCAGCCGGCTAGACTCCACAGTACTGTATACACTGTGTCCTCAGCTACTGTACATTGTCTGCTGCTCCAATGAGTGGACAGTTGTACATGTGACAAAGTAGCGCCGGAGTCAGTGAGCGTATATGTAGGTCTACTATTGGTTCACAGTACTCAAGGAAGAGTTTTGGTAACACTGGCCCAACCGCAAAATTATTGAACGTGTACAGGACTTTGAAATGCAATGTATTCTCTAAAGAATACGCGAAATTGTCTGGTCTTTAATCATAATTTACGATTCAAAAACACAATCGTATCCAGATTTTTATGGTATGTAATTTCATATATCTGGACGCCAATGAAGAAATCCGAAGGTAAATTTATTTTTGTCAGTTATACAGAATTATTTTCTAACGTTATGTGTATTCTATGGTCGGAACCACCCTCCAGCGGGTGTGCGGGAACATAACATTCACAAGTCGCCTGCAGAATGAAGGGTCGCGGCTGTTGCTGGGTGCGACTCCTGTATCGCGGGTGGCCAGCGATCGATAGCGGTTACGACGTGCCGATAATGAGCGGCGCCGGCTCGATCCGGCCGCGTCGGTAACGTGTGTGCGACAGGGTTGCCAATTGACGTGTAACTCAGGAACCAACTTCACTTCTGAGCTTGTTCTATTATGGGGAAGAGGCCAATACATCTGGTATACTCTTATATTTTAGCCGTAGCTGCAATCTAATCAACTTTACTGAAACTTCACCGTAGCAACTTGATCACTAAAAATGTCAGTCAAGATTGGTGGTAGAATGGAGAACTGTTGTGATTAAATTAGTTTGTATGCCAATGGTATTTGGACTTGTGGCTTACCGATGTTTGTGGTATAGTTCTTAACCTAATTACAGTTTCCGATTTCAAATTATTTTAGAGTCTCACACCAAACTTAATTATATGTCCTTGGAAATATTAAACACTATATTCTGCTTTTACATGCTTTTTCAAAGTATTTTGAACCTTAAGTTACGCTGTAGGACTTCGATAGTGTTGTGTCTTAATATACGATTCGCCAACTTATACTACAACACTAGTACTATATTTCTATTTAATTCTGTTGCGGATACTACTCCTTACACCGTCCAGCTAGCCGGAGCCCTTTATTCATAAATACTTGACGGTGAGAGTTGGAATAACACAGGTATCCTAAGAAAGTACACTACAGAATTGTCACCAATGACGTGGGGCCCGAACGAGATCATATCCTGGCCGTGTTCGAATTGGCCGTCTAAAGGCCCTTGCCACGCCCTCTTAAGGGCGTTTATTTGGTGAAAAATCATAACTTTATATTTGTATGAAATAGTGTTAGTTTTGTAGACATTACCTAAGAGTACATTTACCTCTAACGAAAAAAAAAAATTAGTTCAGCCAGTTTTCTCGTAATAGCACTTCAAAGTCAAAATTTGCATATTTTTACTTCATACAAAACTTGAAAACCAGTAAATATATTGAAATGAAAAAAAAAAAAAAAAAAACATCAAAACTACACATAACTGTCTACGGCTTGAAGCGTATAAAAACCCATTATAAAATATTTTTGTGTTTAAAATAAATTTCTAGAAGTAACAAATAAAATTTCAAAATTTTGTATTTAACATAAAAATGTTTTGTAATGGGTCTTATATGCTACAAGCCATAGACGGTCACACGTAGTTTTGATGTGATTTTTTCCATTTAATTATGTTAACCGGTTTTCAAGTTTTGTATGAAGTAAAAATATGTAAATTTTGACTTTGAAGTGCCATTACGGGAAAACTGGCCGAGCTAATTAATTAATTTTTTTTTTTTTCGTTAGAAGTATGTGTTCTCTCAAGTAATTTGTACAAAACTAACATTATTTCATACAAATATAAAATTGTAATTTTTCACCACTTGAACAACCTTAAAGGGCCTTCCTAGATGGGCTACGTTTGATGTGAGAGGCAGGAGCGGTAAGGTTGCCATTGACCGGCGTAGGTAATACATTATCGCCTCTCCGCGCAAGCCACACAGCTGGCGTGCAGTGCTGTACTATTATTAAGGCCCCTATTTTACACGAAAAGAATTTTGTCCCACTTTATTTCGGTGCCTTACGTGCTCATCTGCAGTTCTGTATTGTGGTCTGTAATGGGATATTTTAACTGACACGAGCCTTGGGATTCTACCGGCAAATCACAGACGTGCGGTGTATTAGTAACCTAATTCTGATTGGCTCAGTCAAATGGAAGACGCCACTTCACATAGACCTTCTGCCAGTAACCATGAAGCAGAACTACAGATGTGCATGTAAGGAACTAAAACTAACTGGGGCAAAGTTCTTTTCGCGAAAAACAGGGTCCGTAACTATTTTCCTTTTTTCCTATGGGACTTAAAGCGGTGACCACATTATTTTATTTACGGGCAGCGTAGTTCAAAGTCTGACGTTTGTTTCTATAGTTATGTTTTTCGCATCCAATTGCTAATTTTCCAGCTACAGCAGTTTGGAAAAGAAATTTTGGCCGTTTTGAGGGACCATAAAATAATGTTTCTAATAAACATGCCGGAATTTTTAAAATATATCGACATAGTTTGAAGTGTGTGTTCTTTTCGTAGATATACAGCTATAACGCGTGTTAAATAGTTCCGTCAAAAAGAGAATAATCGTAACTCGCTGCAACGCATTTGAAGGGCAGATAGAGAGTCCCCTAAACCAAATTTCAAACAAATATAAAATGCGCAAGGGTAGCAATAAATAATAATTGAAACGTACGTAACTAAAAGCAATTTAAAAAAAAGTAACTAAGCATATGAAATTATCAGTATTAAAATGAAACAAGTAGACAGCTGCGACAGAACGTAAACGGAAAGAAATCAAAATCCTGGAATAGACTTGCAGCTTACAGTATTACATTATCGAAAAGTTATACAACATACGAGAATGAGATAGATAATACAAATTACTTGTGCAGTTAAATGCAGTAGAAGAGAAAAATAAAAATAAATTTATCTAAGTTTACAAATATGAAACCGTATTTATTTATTCATTTTTAAAGACCTCTTGGAATGGTTAAAATTCATTTTTTCAGACAATTTTATTCAGAAAACTTTCAACCTTATTCGTAAAACCTAAACAATGTAGCATGTTGGGTCGTCAGTTCATACTTTCCAAAAATAAAATTGAAGGGTCACCTCTGAAGTCCCGCTGGGAAAAAAATACTTCAACGAAAACACGGCGCGCCGCAATTCACTTGCGTTGTTACGGTATAATTGTTGATATAAAGACCAGTCCTGTCCGTAGGGCTGAACTTTCTTTGTTGTCTCTATCGGATATAAAAGGTAACATCATGGCGTTGTATTTACTCTGACATTTTCGTTCGTTGGTACGCGACTAATCGCTCGATACAATATTTCGTATAGGGAGGTGCGATTAAACGATAAGTGGTTATAGAAGCAGCAGTTTCTGAGAGGGGTGACCATGCTGGTGACCTCTGTGACCGCACACGTGCTGCTCTCATTAGGGCACGAGGGCTCATGTATGCGAGGAGGGGGGGAGGGTAGAAGGGACCTGACCTCTCTGATGGCCATTCGCTCTCCCCTCCGTGCTGCAGTGGATTAGCTGCACAGGGGCTTCCCCTAATAACATTGCCTAGTTAAGGCGACTGCCTGGGTGGACGTGTTTGGCGTCTTCGAGGCCTAGAAGTGCGGAAGTGATAGGGACGACACAACACGGCCAATGCATTTCTCCCTAACCTCTAGGCGCTAGGGCGGGGGGGAAGGGCTGGTCGTCCCTCCAAATCGATCTGGGTTCGATTCCCGGCGGGGTCGATCCCAGGATTTTCGCATGTGGTAATCGTTTCGGACGATGCAGTTGGTTGGGCGGTTTTCTCGGAGATCTCCCGTTTCCACCCGCCCTTTCATTCCGGCGCTGCTCCATACCCACAGCGCTAAAGACCTAGATATTAAGTGCTGACCAAAATTTCTCACTCACTTATACTTCAGTTTTTTTTACGAACCATTTTACAACTCACCCTCAGGTGTAATTTTGTTTTGGTTTCGTTCCACGAAATAATATGCCACACGGTTATTTTGTGTAATATTTTATGTGCATGATTTCCTTACTGTCTTGCATTGCAAAAATTACAGTATTTATTTATTATTCAGTAAAAAATTCGTGAAGTGAGAGAAGTATGATGCTTATATGGTAATTTCTACTAAGGTCCAGATTTCATGTTGATTTATATGTTTGTGTGTACATGAGTGTGTGTGTGCATGTCTGTATGTTCGGAGCAGTGATTGTTAATAATAACACCCATGTTTCCTCTTTGATGTGTCGCTGATAGAAGCACCAAGATCAGTGGTTACGAATATATTTCCACAAAAATAAACGTTAATTTTTTTTTTTTTCAATTAGTCCTCCACCCCGGCTTAGATCCCACATTCGAGGACATTTAGCTTGTAGAGTAGGCGCCATTGAATAACTGTGCCAAGTTTCAAAACTCCGGGATTTTTCTCTCTCGAATATGCTAATTTGACTGGCCGAACATGTCACTGAGGCGTATCAAAAATGTAATTTTCTGTCAGAAAAGTTTGGCGTTACGTTGAGTCGCCTCTGACAGTATTAAGGCCATGATCTTTCACTTAATTCAAACAATTGCAAAAAAACTGGAATGTTTTTTTTAACAAAATACTTTGAAAAATTTGAGACTGTGTATAGTCATACCATACACAAATTAGCTAGAGCGATTTTTGTTAAATATACCATTTACTAGCAAAAAATTATTTTGCTTCATTTGGACTTATTTTGACAACAAAATATATGACATTTCGATGGAGGAGGGGGGGGGGGGTGAGAGAAATATAAAAATCCGTTTGGTGTATTACAACAAAAAATATTCAGACACAAACACGATAATATATAAGTGTTAAAACTGTAAGAATGAGTTTTTGATACATGAATTAATTTGAGTAGAAAAATATTTTCTAAATCACTGCAAAACTACAGAGCAAGGCCTTAATGTGCCACAAGCTTCTCAAACGTCGAAACTTCATGTAGACACCGTAGCAAGTGTCCCGTTCTTTTATAAACTTGATGTCAGAGCAGGTCTTGTAACATTGCGGGTGAAATATTGTGAGTTTGCAGACAGATGTAAGCATACAGTTGGACGTGGATGAAAGAGGGTTTCGAGGAGTCCACGTTCCCACTTTACAGGTACATGTCTAGTGTTTATATTTGTTATGTAGGAAGGAGCATTAAATATTCATAGTGGTAGGGAGTGAGGGTGATAAATCACGGGAAGTGTTGATGGTTGCTAGGTTTCAGTGTAACGTGTTCATTCCGGACGCTATTATTTCGTTATTGGTAGGCTAGGATTTTGCCGCGGAAAGATTTTTGCCCCAATTTGTTTCAGTGTCTCACGTGCACATCGGCAGCCTTGCTTCATGGTTATTGGCAGCGTGTCTTTGTTCAGACACGTTTCACACTTGACTGCACCAATCAGAATGAGATTATTGTGACTCCGTACGTCTGTAAGTTTCCAAGGCAAGTGAGAGTAATATCATCCAAATCACAGACGATGTAGCAGAACTGCAGATGTGCTCATAACGCACTGAAACCAAATATTTCAAATATATTTTCGCTATAAAATCGTGGCTCTAGTTATTGGAGAATCCCTAGTTCAACAGGCCAATGATAATTCTGGCGCGGTGTAATTGAACACCTGTTATTCTTCAGTAAACAGTTAGACCATGCCGCAATACCGTCGTCTTAACATACACGACGGAGAACGCTACACTTATTTAAAGAATACCTAGAAATATTTGATAAAATTAATTAAATAAAACACATACCTTACGACGTTCGTTTTTGTTTATAATTTTTAAATATATATATATTTTAACTGTTTCTGCGGGTGTTTAGTCGTCTCTTGTTGCTGTGTGCAAGTTCTGGATACTATGTTACTAGATAATGAAAGAGTTGCAAGTCTTTTTGTCCGGGTAGCACGTCGTTGCTGTCCTCTCGGGGCGGACCGATACTTATGTCGATTTGTCGGTATGGCTCTTAAGCAATACGGTCGCGCGCACGGAGCCCCGGC
>PNEQ01000722.1:84530-95030 GCA_003012365.1 Medauroidea extradentata | reverse complement strand
TGAACACTTAATGGCGTCCCGACGCCTAAAACAACGACAATGATGGCACCTCGGCCCACAATACTGAGCGTCTCGACGCCTAGCTTCGACGCCTGACGGTGGCACTCTGCCCTACCGTCGCCGCGATTCGCCGACGACCTCCTCGCTTGACAACGTCCGTCCCGGACAGACGCCGGCTCGCTTCTCCTCGCGTCCCGACGCCTAGCTTCGACGCCTGACGGTGGCACTCTGCCCTACCGTCGCCGCGACTCGCCGACGACCTCCTCGGCTTCACAACGTCCGTACCGGACCGACGCCGGCTCGCTTCTCTCCGCGTCCCGACGCCTAGCTTCGACGCCTGTCGGTGGCACTCTGCCCTACCGTCGCCGCGACTCGCCGACGACCTCCTCGGCTTAACAACGTCCGTACCGGACCGACGCCGGCTCGCTTCTCCCCTGATTTGCGCCAAAAACCCCCCGTCACTTGGCCAGCAAGCTCCGGTTCCCTTTGGGCCAATCAGGAGTCAGCTTACACCCGATGGCCCCGCCTCTCGAGGACAACAATTCCGGCCAGAACCGTGTTTATTAAATCATTGCTTAATTTCTTGTCACTATTTACATTCATTTACATAAAATGGTTTATTTACTTGTTCACATTATTGATCTCTTAATTACTACATATCTATTACACTTAAACAACTAGCAAAGCCATTGGCTGGACTCCTCCCCTCGTGACCAGCTAGGGAGGTGGTTCGAGCGGGGGTGGGGTGAGGCCCCAAGACACACTATGCACCTGCTCGTCTCTCCCTCGTCTTCACAAGGACAAAATATATACAATTTCTTAATTTTAACATAAAACTTGGTGTAGTAATGGCATTTCGATGAAAATTATTGCAATGTGATCGTGATACAATGACGAGGAGAATGAAAGGTCGCAAGACATAGTTATTATTGCACATTAATTTATGACGGTTGACACTGATAACTATTGAATATACTAAATCGGGGTGGCGACCATATGGGCCTGTCACAACCTTTAGTACATCGGATATTCCGCAGTAGTTATTAAAAGACGGACAGTAAAATGTTGTATCAATATGTCTCCTGTGACTCACTTTTTTTCAGATCCGCAATATATTTAAAACTAGTAAAATATGTATGTAGCATATTTACAGGCAGATATCAAATAAATCCCACAACGTGTTTAAAAGACACCCGTTCCCTCTTTTTTTACTACACCAAAAACTACCTTCCTAACCAAGACTAGCAAATATTTTGATTTCCATTTATAAATCCGTAGTATCGTAAATCGCAGTTACGTAAAGGGAGAAAAATAAGTATATTTATATTTCTAATTTTACTGACTTACCTTCGATAACAATTTTTTTTTATTATCTTTAACGATTTAATTTTGCTGTTATTTGCAAACATTTCTGGTTTAGAATTTCAATTTTTTAGTTAGGCATTCATAATAATTTCTGTTGTGTTTAAAACCGATTGATGTTTGCTAATGTTTCACATGAACTTTTTACGTTACGAGTGATTGCGGAGTGTGCACAAACAAATTCGTAAAATATGCAAGCTTGCAAATCGTAAAGTATTTCAGATTTACGGATATTTAGAAATGATAAATCCTGGTTAAACCTGGTTAATCCTGGAGAAACCTTCAAACAGCGAATCTTCAGTGGATTACTCAACAAACTTATTACGTAAAATACAATCATACAGACATTGTAAATATTAGACAAAGTACATAAGCCCCGTTTCTATTTGCTGTATTTTTTTTTATTTGTGCTCAGGACATAAAGGATTGACGTTACATATTTAGCTACGTGATTTCCAATCCCTAATTAACCAATTCTGTAACTCTGGGTCAAATAATAAATTCGCAGAAATGAGGATTTATTACCCTATTAATTAAATCGAGGAAATATACATCAATATTCAAATGGGGTGCACTGAATTTACTGCGCATTTATATTACTCCATGAGCTCCCTTTGCAAACTATGAACATTGATTTGCTGTAGAGCACACGTGTGCGCACTGTTAAGCTGTCAAGTAGCCCTGCGCGGATTGGAGCTATAATAATGGCCATCGACAAGAAGAGGTTATTTCCATTCGCACACATGCACAGAACGTACGAGCGTAGCATTTCATTACAGCGCTTTCACCTCGTTCCTGTGCATCTTGCGTAAAATGTTACAGTATTGGTTAAGAGGCCTCCCTACCGGCTCTAAATGCGGTGCAGCGAGATACAACAATCTTAATTTTTTTTTTACGAAACTATTTAACACGCATTATATTTGTATACCTACGGGGAAAAAACATTCTTCAAACTATGTCGCTATAGTTTTAAAAATTATGCAAATTTATTAGGATCATCATTTTCGGGCGCCTGAAAATCGCCAAAAATGGCTTTTCCAAACTGCCGTATCTCGAAAAATAACAACCGGATTCGAAAGACACAACTGTAGAAACAAGCGTTAGACTTTGAACTATGCTGCCCACAAATAAAATAATGTGGTCACCGTTTTAAGTCACATAGGGAATACAATAATAGTAAAGCACTGCACATCAGCTGAGTGACTTGCTCGGAGAGGCGATAATATATTACATACGTCGGTCAACGACAACCTTAATACTACTGCCTCACACACAAACGCCTCCTCTCTAGGGAGGCCACTGACAGTGGCGGCTCGTGGGTTTGTAGCCAGGTGGGGCTGCAGATAGTCGGAACTGTGCACTCTTGATGAACACGCCGTTGACCAACGAACACGAAATATTTGCCGGCTACTAGATGTGTTGTGACCACTCAGTAGTAAGGGGCACCTGCACATCAGCGTGTCAGTGGCTGTAGAGTCAACCAGCGTATAACCCTGTACACCTCTTGGCAACTGCAGCCCCACCTGGCAACAACCCACGAGCCGCCACTGGCCCGGCGCGTGAGACGTGATGTAGCGTGGTACGTATAGTAGTTTTTCATGTATAGTTACTAAAAATGTTTCTAATCCGTTTATCTACGAAAAGAGAACACACTTCAAATTAAGTCCCTATGATTTTAAAAATGCAGTCCGATAATTAAAAACATGATTATCAAGCTCCTCAAAAGTGCTAAAAATGCCTTTTTCACGTTGCTGTAGCTGAGAAAATATCAACCGTAATCGTAAAACAAAACCATAGAAACCTGCATTGGATTTTACCACATACTTTCCACAAGTAAATTTATAGGGTCATCGCTTGAAGTCCAGTTGAAAAACTGTTACTACGTAAACACTGCAGCTAGTTTAGTTCTCCGCGCCTAGAGGCGATGAGGCGTTTGACGCACTGGTTATATTCGACTTATCGCCTTCCCCGTGTCCGTGCCTCAAACGTAAAAAAAAAAAAAAACTACGGTCGACTAACTCTTAAGGGCATGTTAACTGTGAAATATTCATAATTTTACATGTGTACGAAATGATGTAATAATTGCAGACGTTACATATAAAAAAGGTAAAAATTTAGGTTTTTTGCACCAATGCGTAACGAATCAACCTAGCATGTCCTTAGGACTATTCAAGAGTGAACAATAATAATTTTATATTTTAACGGAGTAGTGCTAGTTTTGTAGACGTTACTAATGCCTACATTATTCCCTTATTGAACGTTTTTAGCTTGCTGTATTATATCGAAATTATCTGGACATGTTACAGGTTTTAAATACTTGCTACAATGTGAATATTTTCAACATCTAAAGTTAATTTGTCTATGAGTTTAAAAAAATTGTTTTATTATTAAGAACAAACTGTTGTTGCAGTGTTGCAGTAAACATGGACTACACGTTCTTATTCTTTAGTTTTCCTTTATGTATTGATATGATGTTTCTGCTAGAGGTAGAATCCAACCTGAGATACTGAACCTAGCCGTGAATCAAATTATCTCTGTCAGAAATATTCGATTCTGAAACACATAATGGGTTCTTACATGTTTTGCAAACAACATGTTCATGTCTTCCTTGGTTTACCACAGCGGGCGCCGAATTATTACTGGCAGAATGTATTATTGCACAGACGTGGCTCATTTGACTGTGCCAACAGGAACAAGGTTACTGCGACACCACGCGTCTGTGATTTGTTGGTAGGACCCTAGACGCTGAGAGTTAAAAACAGCCAATCACTGATCATGAAGCAGGGCTGCATAAGGCATTGAAACAAATTGTTGTAGAATTCTTTTCGCGAAAAATCGTGGGCTCTATACATAGATATTAGAAGTGTATCCTAATCATCCACCAAAATATTTGAGCGAGAGAAAGAGAAAACTAGACGGATATATAATAGTATGTATGTGTGAGAGAAAGAGAGACGAAAAGAGTGTATGAAAGAGACGCAAATTAAATTATCTTGCTGACCTTGTTGAAAGAGGAGTTGAATAATTTCTGTGTAAATTTAAGGGACATGCTATAATTTAATGAACCACTTGAGTTGTTTACCAGAATTACCGATAGAATTATAGCATTTTTTTAATCATGAGCTTTGTTCGTACTGTATTTTATTTTGTGTCCACGCAAGAGCTTAACACAAGTCGTAAAGGACTTACTTAGCACACCCAAGCTCAAGCTAACATTACTTGACAGTTCTCTCACACACAGTAACGCTGTGGGTGGCCAGGAAGCTAGGTTGTGACGGAACATCTCGGCGCCGCAGTACCAGAAAGTCAAGCAGAGTGTGAGGGGCGCCGACTCCGGGCACCGCGTCACGACGAGTGAAGGGACGGCCATTTTCCACGGGGATGCGCAAGGCGCCATATCGCCGCGGCCCGGTGACCTGTCAGCAGATCGTCCGTCGTGATTTATGGACAGTTGGCCATCCCTGCCATTGGCTCTGCTCTGCCGGCACAGCACTTTGCTCAGCTCGACACCCATCGTCGCTTGGATGACTCAACGTTCGTCCCTCGGTTACACTGGGATGGCAATACACATCTCCCAACGTCAGCCTAGGATATCAGTTCACTACTCATAACGCCACCCTGAGATGACCAGACACTACTCACATCGTCAGCCTGAGATGGCAATAGACTACTCACCGAGTCACCCTTAGATGGCAAAACGCTGCTTGCTCGTCACCTTGAGGTGGCAATACATTACTCACGTTATCCTGGTATGGAAATACACTACCACCGACATCCCCAGTTTATCATTGGAGAAATGTTGACGTATAGTTATTAAAATATAATTCAGACGTCTTATGTAAGTCTTTGGATATATAACAACAATTAAAGTTGCAGTAAATATTTTACACATAGACATTACTTGCATTAGCTATAGACATCCTATGATATATCCACGCGTAGCATATTATAAAAAAATATAGGCTACTGACATATTAAATGTTAGGCAGACATTTCGTATTTGTGGAACACCAGGAATGTCCCACAGATATTCTGAATGTCATTCATGTGTGTCTAACTGGTTTAAATTTGACATTATTTTGCGGTGTGGGAATAACATTCTTTAACTAAATTAATTCTGTTAATTCCCGCTACCTTTTCTTTCAGCTTCTATAACAGCAATCTCTGTACTATTGCCGAAGTGATTAACAATGTTCAAGTAGGAAAAAATTATGATTTTATATTTGTATGATATAGTGTTAGTTTTGAGGACGGTACTAGGGAGTATATTTTCCTCTTACGAAAAAAAAAATTAGCTCAATCCGTTTTCCCATAATGACATTTTAAAGTAAAAAATTTCCGATTTTTCTTTTATACAAATCTCAAAAACCAGTACACATAACGAAATAGAAAAAATCACATCAAAACTACATGTCACGGTCTACAGCTTGGAGCATACAAATACCCATTACAAAAAATTTTTGTATTTTTTTAAATTTCATTCTGCTAATTATTTGTTACATTTGTATGAAGTAAAAATACGCAAATTTTGTCTTTGAAATACCATTATGGGAAAACTGGCTGAGATAATTTTTTTTCCGTAAGAGGTAAACGTACTCTATGATTCTATTTTATACAAATATAAAATTATGATTTTTCCCCACTTGAACGCCTTTAATATACAATATCGTGCACCATTTCCTTCCCCATTTGTACCCAAATTCATTCTAGATACGCCTCTTAGGAAAGGGATATGGCAGATTTACTTCACAATTAACTTTCAAATTTGGAATGGCGAGCTGACGATAGCAGACCATAAGCATATGTCTTTTTGGCAGTAATGGTATAATAACCCAACCACATTTTCAAATACACTTGGAGGGTAATTTTTCAGAAAAAAAAATATGTACACCGGTACTTCAGGTTCACATCAATGTAACCGGAAGCGGGGTGAGATATTTTTGTAATTTACAGGCACATGGACCGATTACTGTGTTGTCTTTACTCTCTGAAACAAAGTATGTTTTTCGCAAGAGAAGTCCTGAAATTGCTTAATTTTCGTTGATATGAATGCTCCGTTGGATTGAAAACTCGCGACCATAGCCCATCGGGTTCCAGATACATTGACGCTTCATCGAGAAACCCCCTTAAAATTTCCTCGTTAGTAATTGCCTGCGTCCTGACAGAAACCTACACAATATATTTCATGATTTTCAGTCTATCAGTTTGGAATGTGACTATATGTCATTAAGTCAGTCACTGTCAGTCAGTCAGTCTGTAACACACATACATATTGCACCCCCAATACACTACCAACACAACTAAAAAATCAACATTTTTCAATTAGGTATTAAGTGAAACAGAGGATAATTTTCGCCAAATGCAATACTAACATAACCAAGAAAAGTATTCCAAAAAATAAACAAAAAATTTTGGTTTTTAGCATCTTTGCCAAGTTGCAGTAACGATTAGTGCCAACACTAACATTTCTACTATTTGCACAGTCAGGATAAACAGCAGAAGTTATTTTTCAGTGCAATTCCAACATATTTTGTGTTACGTTTATATTACACTGTAACCAACCAAAAATCAGAAATTATGTATTTGTGATAACTGCATTTATTTCAAAACTAAATATTTTGAGTTATGTTGGTATTGCATTGGGGGTGAGATATATACGTGTGTGATTTTTATGTAAATAATTACATAAGTTTGTATTATTAGCAGTCCACCAACTGATTTGCCCGCATGTATAACTCATAAGCAGCTGATGTTTACTTTAATCGAAGAACCTATTTGTAGACCAGATTAGTAAATGTTAGGATAGCCGAACTGAAATTCAGCTTCCTCTGCAACAGACTACGTATCGATTGCTGTACATGGGACTTATTTACAGTCATAGCAAAATAGACCTTGTGAGGGAACCATAGTTTATTAAATGTGGAAGTGTAATCGGTGGTTTAAGCACAATAGTACACTGGTTCAACAACTGATTTACCTCGAGCACAACGAGTGTGGCCACAATTATACGTATATTTTGCTAAACCTTCACTTGAAGCTCAAAGGCCGAATGCTCGGACCAATCGCCTCCCACTAAGCCGATCCGGGTTCGATTCCCGACGGAGTCGGTCCGCGGATGTTTACGTGTGGGAATCGTGCCGGACTATGCCGCTGGTCGGCGGGAACCTCCCGTTTCCCCCACCACTTCATCCCGGCGCTGCTCCATACTAAGGTTAATTCTACTACAGGTTAGAAAGATCAATGTTATAAGTTTGGCACAGGGAAAATTTCTGCCACTTGAGCGCTGGAATCGCTATTGCACCAAACTGACCAATCCCAGAGCTTTCCTGAATTTTAAGTTACATTAAGTTGATAATTTAAAACGCGAAATCAGTTTCTTTTCACTTTAAAATTAAATTAAATGACTAATATAATTTCAAAGTTTATTTATATTTAATTTTACTACGGTTTCGTATTTTTCTGGTCACTTAGCGATTGTGCCAAGCTCTCCCATAAGAAAACGTATTTTCTTTCTAACCTGTAGTAGAATTAACCTTATCCATACTCATATCATGTCACCCCACACCAGCACTGAAGATTTCGATGATAATCACTGACCAAAATCACTCATTTGCTTGAAACTTAGTTTCATTGGGGAGTTCTGGCGGGTTAAGGGCGCGGTCTAACGCAATTTTCATCACCATGTTTAAATTTTTCATTTGCACCAGATTTTTTTTCTTATTTTAGACACAAAATGTGACTAAATTTGCCTCTCATGAAAATTTTTTATCTCTCATAATTTTCTCGTAATAGTTTATTAAAGTCAAAATTTGCATGTTACCGTTTTAAGGACTACACTAACACCAACTGACATACCAAACTGAAAAAAATTCACAGTGGATAAAGACGTTGCAGGCTACAATATCACGTTCATAAAAACAAAGAATAAAAATATTTTACATGTAAATAAAAATTGCTGAAATTTAAATAATAATTTTAAACATTCAATATTTAAAAAAAAAAATACACAATTTTTTTATTTTGTGGTTAAACATAGCTGAATTTGTAGCCTACTACATCGTTATTCACTGTGAATTTTATCAGTTCGGTTAGTGAGTTGGTTTTAGTGTCGTCCTTAAAACGGAAACATGGGAATTTTGGCTCAAAAACTACGTGAAGTAAAAAATTTTTATGAGAGAAAAATTTTGTCACATTTTGTGTCTAAAACAAGAAAAAAAAACCGTTACAAATATAAAAATAAGAGCATGGTGATGAAAATTGCGGTAGAACGCGCCCTTAAGGTTTTGTAGTCATGTTACTGATGACCCGACCTTGAGGTAAATGTTATGAAGTGTAATTATGCTGAAGATAAACTTCAGAGGGTAGAGGACTCTGTGGTGTGGCGTGTATGTGTTTCAAGAAAAGCGGTACCGTGCAATGACTGTACACAAAGATGAATGTCTGTGGAACCAATAGCGTGGTGCAGGTACAAGAGCCAGCCAGTAGCGTGCAAGACACGACGGATGTATTCTCCAGTAACATGGCTTCAATCACAGTACATTAATAATTATTGGTTTTGTCCTGTACAAACTGTAACACCCGTGCTCCAATATTGTGGTAAGATGTAACCACGCTTGGCTAATGAGTGGACTGCTTAATACATGTTTACAGATTTGCACATAATCCCATTCCATCTTTCCAAACAACTACAAGCTGTCACTAATTTAAACAGCATTGTAGTACTTAGATGTTAGAATTGTTCGTTGTACGGCTTTACACGAAATTTTCGAACAAGTTACTTCCCATAACATAGACTGGAGCAGCAAAAACTGCACCACGTAACGTCGAAAGCATTCATAAAAAAAAAAAAAAAAAAAAAAAAGGTTCATTCTCTACGCACATAAACGTTGTTAAACAATATATTTCAATAGAATTGCAAACCGTACCATTGTAGGCCAACATTTAACATGGTATGCACTAAGTATATTTAATCAGAAAAAACTTTCCGTCCAAACAATTTAGTTTACAAGAATGTTTATACACCTTACTATGTGCATAGTATATACTTAAGTATACTCAACACTTTCACACTCAAGTATACTTCACATTTTCAGAAAATACTGTCCGAACGAATACTTTAATTTTTGAGAAAATAATAAAAGTGTGTCGGAAAAAAAGTTTCTTAGAGAGGCATGATTTACAGCTATTTATCTCACCTTTACACGAATGTGGAGACATCTCAATTTGTACAAAGAATAATCAAGTATTCTGAACATTCTCAGAAAAAAACAGTTCGACGAAAAACTTCAGTAACTGAGAGTGTGTCAAAAATGTCTTCAAGAGAGGCAAGATTTATATCCAATTATATCGTATTTGCACGAATGTTCATACATACATCTCACTATGAACACAGTATACACTCAAAAATACTTAACATTATCAGAAAAAAAATTTAAAACTAAAAAATTTTGTTTTCGGAAAGTTAATTAAATTTTGTCGTGAATATCTTCCACTGAAACAAGATTAGAGATATTTTGCTCGTATTTACACCAACGTTTTTACACCTCACTATATGCATAGTAAAAACTCAATTATACCTAACATTTTCAGAAAATACTGTCTGACAGAATACTTCAATTTCTTAGAAAATAATTAGAGTGTGTCGAAAAAAATGTATTTTAGAGAGGCAAGATTTACATCTAATTGTCTCGTCTTTGCACGAACGTTCATATATTCATCTCACTAGTATGCAAGTATATCCTGATAAACAGTTTTAATTATAATGTTTAAGATATAGACAGGCATATTTATTATTTTGTCCTGTTTACTATGGGAGTTTGTGACATTCTTTACATTCTACTTTGTTTAGCTATGTTCTGGTCCAATTGTTTATTTTATCTTACGTAATAACAGTGGCGTCATTTCAGGTTTTTCTTGGGGAGGGGGGAGGGGGTCAAGATTTTTTTTTCGGCGACAGAGACCTTGTTGCATCATTTTTATTAATTAAGCACGTATAAATTAGAATCTTTAATAATAAACCTTCAGTTCTATGTGCATAAGTTAGAATTATTTGTATAAAAAAATATAAAAAATTATGTTTTACATAAACAATCTAAATCTAGGGGTGGCATTTGCCTCCCCCTGCCACCCCCCCCCCCC
>PNEQ01000722.1:49990-84430 GCA_003012365.1 Medauroidea extradentata | reverse complement strand
CCAGAGATGTCGCGGACAAACGGACAATATGAGATACTGAAGAAGTTACTGTGTAAATATCCAGTGGCAGAAAAAAAAAGTGAATTTGTGGACACGTAACTACTCAGCTAAATTGCGAAAGCTAACATCACTGACTTTCCCTTTTATCATTCCACGAAAATGTTAATTTACAATTCGAATAATGTTTGAAAAATACAACTGTGAATTCGTTAGTTTCTTACTGTGTAATATTCGTGACCTTATACAGTTCTATTTTTTATGTATCTATAACAGTCACTTAATTTTTACTTGTAGTGTAATATTACAGATTATAATTTAAACGAATATGATATTTTACTCCCCTCTTGCCACCTCCGAAAGAAAATTCATGTAACTAAACAAATAATCGACAAAATAATAACCAAAAATTATTTTTTATAGTTATATGAAACGAAAAAAAAACTATAGACTTTAGACGAAAAGGAAGTAGTGAGGATCGTAAATGATTACTATAGTCATTATTATTATCATTCTTATATCTGCATCAGCATCTTCGTCACATCATTATACCAATATTGTTTTTTTTTCTATTGTAAAATCAATATGTTCAACATTATGGGGTTTCAATTCATGAAAACTGATTAAGAAATTCTAACAGCGATAGTTTTTATATTGTATACAATTCAATTCTAATTTCAGGATAATTTTCAGCGAGGAGCACATTCCTTGCGATTTCAGAATCCTGGTTACTCCCATCCTGATTTAGATCTGAGATCGCTCTAGGCGAATGCTGAGATAATTCCTTAACAAAGTCTGTGGTCGCGTCTTCTTGTAGTTTCTGTCCTTGTGTATAACTCTGTCGATGAGACGTAAAACACGCGTACTTTGACTTGTTTGGGTCCGTAAGGTAGCCCCTTAATTGCTGCAAACATAAGTTATTACACGTTCTGGGGGTTGCCATCCTGCCAGGCGCTACATATCAGCGTTTTGAAAGATACGATTTTTTTATGTGACGTGTTTTTACGTGCGTTAATAACATGTAATACTTGTGAACGTATTGCTGTCGATTATACGTTACAAAAATTAATAAGAAGATATTTTCTGTAACTGTAAATAACGCTTAGAATAACACTAATCCCGATTTCTGGCAGATCAACTAAATTTTCTTATCTGAGCCTGATGTTTGGTACTGCTGTCATGTTTTACATTAATGTGCCCAATCTTCTCAATTAGTTTACCTGTTTAGACCGTGCTTGGTATGTTGACAGTAAATATGTAGGCCTACCTTTGTGCCTTGTAGTTGATAAAATAGTCATGTCCAAAGAAATACTTAAGTTTATCGTACTATTCGCGAAAGTTACCGCTCGTTAAAACAGCTGTGAAGTATTTTTATGTTAGTCTACCTAAACACACATGATATTAATTATATTTGACACTTTTTTAAAATTGTTATCTAATTAATGTCTGAGTTTATTATACGCTTTAACACAGTCATTTCGTCAGTTACTAAACATAACTACAGATGCCACTACAAAATGTACTTATGAAGATTAATGCCTCTCGGGACGTTCTTAAAAAGTATTTACTTTACGGTTAACATTATATGCTTTGAGTTTTCAATCATTATTGATTTTTTTTAAGTAAGTAGATTATCACACTTTGTCGACCGTGTTTTTACTGTATTTTTGTTTTAAAGTTTATGAAAGAAATAGTTACGGAGCGAAAAGACTAGCATCAAAAATAATTATTAGAAAATTTACAAGATTTTTTTTTAATTTGGTTTTTTCATACTAATAAGTTGTACATTAAAACTAGCTTATGGTTCTATTAGCAATAATATAACTGCGTGCTATTAATAACGCAAAGATATTTCCACAAAACGACAAACGCCTGAATACATTATTTAATCGCTTGAATGATTGCGTTAATAAATCTTAATTCCATTCACCCATACTGGCCTTTAAAAAGAAATTTCAACCACTTTTAATTATGCAACAAACTTCTTGTAGTGCTTGGCTAAGCATTTTTTTTAAGTTCCGTAGAAAAAAAAGTATTTAAGAAATCACCGCGCAATGTATCGCTGTACGTCGGCATTTTTTTTCAAACACCTGTACCATGTCGTCAATACAGCTTTCCTTTCCATTTAATTTAACGAGAAGATTTATCTTCAACCCAGTCAAATTTTGCTTCAATTTACCTTCAAATTTTGGAACTAAATTTAATGACCGAAATGTGACGCCACGTTGACAACATAGTCGCGGCCATTTTGTTTGAATCCATTGAATATTTTGAATTTCATCAAATACTTTCGTTACAAATGCGTTCTATAAATTCTTGAATCGCATTTTTCAATCACCAAAATAATGTTTTTCTGGCAGTATTATTGAAAATGGCATATAAATTAAGTCCTACACGCAAATTTAACTATATTAAAAATAAATACGTACAGAATCCCTTAAAAGTAACAGCGCAAAAAAGTTTTGTCATGTAGAATGAGCAGATAATTATTGTTAAGTTAGTTGCATTATCTAGTATGTGTATCATTTGGTTAAAAATTGTGTGATAAATTTTCATATCCATTCAATGTTTATTGTATCAATTTCATTGAATCATTCAATTAAAACAAATTGTATGAAATAAATATTTGACCTTGGGAATGTGTTTTACAACGTCAAGGACTTCTTGAACATAATGTTACTTCCCTTACGTGTTTGCGGTAACGTGCCAGCTCGTCGTAACCAGTTCTACTACAAAGTTCCGCGGGAATTTTCGCGAACGACTTTGACGGTGCACGGTAACAGGCGGTTCGAAGAGCGGAAATGACGTTAGAACAGCCGTCGATGTTAACATCGTAATGTGGTGTACGATAACACGCTTCCCGCCATAGAATAATGTGGTGTAAGATAACACGCTCCCTGCCATAGAGTAACGTGTTGTAAGATAACACGCTCCCTGCCATAGAGTAACGTGTTGTAAGATAACACGCTCCCTGCCATAGAGTAATGTTACACAGGCGAGCAGCAGTAAATCATGGATACAAGAGAGTGGAATGGCGGGCTTGTGTTTCTGGAGCAGATTTTTTCTGCGAGTTCAGGCATGGGGGTAAGCACGTAGCCAGAAGAGGGGAGGAGCTCATGGGCCCCACTCCCCTTCCCCCCTTCAACCCTTTGCTTGTTGAAACTGCTAGGTGCCCGGCTACTTGCTGCGTGTTTGAGTGAGTGAGGCACTGCGCCAAGGGCGATGTTGATTGGCTCATCTGGTGCGGTATCGCCTCTACCGCAGGACACATAAACGGCGTGCAGTGGTATCGTAGATCACTCGCCTGACTGACACTTTCAGTGGTCACCCCATAATATTATTGGTGGAAACTTTCAAGCAAAGTCCATTGCACGTTTCTAGAGAAGTTTCAGACGATTCCCGTGAGTAGTTTTCTAGATATAACAAGTCGTAAAAGCACTTTTTAGCCATTTTTGAGGGGTCTCCGAAATAATTTTCTAATTGACGCGATGCTTTGAAACTACCCTTCCGTCACTGTTTGAAGTGTATTTTCTTTTCGTAAATTGACACAATGAGCACATGTGGAGTAATATCGTAAAAAAAACGTATACGAACAGAGAGAAATACATTTTATGCCCGAGGTAGGCGACGGCCTTAAGGGGGAGTGTTGAACACTTCTTTTTTGTATTTTCAGTTTTTTTTTTTAACAATAACACTTATTCAAATTGTATTATAAAAATTTTCTCTTCTACAAATTCAATAGTATTTTCTTGGAAAACTACTTGACATAAATAGTAATGGAATCTTTCATTAATTTGTTATGCAGCATCATGGCAAGACAATTATAGGTTAACTTTCAAGAATTCTCTTGCAATGATTCTGCATGACAAATTAACAAAAGATTACATTATTAATTATGTAAAGCAGTATGCCAAGAATATATCCTATGCTTTGTCGAAAAGAAAATTTTGATAATACGATTTGAATAAATGTTATGGCACAAAAACTGAAAATACAATTAAACGGTATAATACTCCCCCTTAAACAGCACAATTTTTCACCTTGAATATCCAAAATTTCCCGGAAGATGACCCTCTGCGCTATGTTGGAAATGTCGGTGTTGCTTCATAATACGTCCAGTTGAGGAACACCTACCCTCCCCCTCCCTTTTTCTTACCAAACAAATCCTGGCAACGGCACTGGCGAGTTGAGATAATTATTTTTATCTTTACGAAACTTTTATGGGGGCTGTATACCTCCGAGCCATAGCTGGGGCAGGAACACGGATTTTTGTAGGCTAAATATTGTTAGATGGGGTTAAGTCACCTGATCCGCAGCGAGATAAAACAAATGTCAAGGGTTGCATAGTGTCGGTTCGACAGGTTCAGAAACCAAAGACGTTATAAAATACCTAGACTGTTGAGGTGAATTCACAATGCGCCGACGAAGTGAAAACAACAACTCTGACACCACAGTTATTTGAACAAGACAGCTACGATGAATGTGGCAGTGTTTACAATGCTCCGACATGCCGACATGCGGCTCGTCGTGGTATGGCCGTCAAAAAGTATAAGCCACCATATTTTAATAATTGTATTATTTCAATCAGCTGTTTCATGAGTGGACGAATGAAATCGTAAAAAAAAATGTCGCGAAATAAAAGGCAAAACAAACATTATGAGCAATGTTCTTCGCTGAAATGAAAGTACCAAAAAAAACGATAATTTATTAACTATTCGCAAACAACCTAGTTGCTTTGTTTATAAACAAGCAATTACATTCGGTACAGTTAATGTGTTTTTCGAATTGTTATTGCAAACAATACATATTTTATGCCAGTGAAAAATTTCAGTTGCAAGTAAATTTCGTTCTGTAATGTTGAATTTTCTTTCCCTGCAACGCCCGACACGGCGAAAATCAGAAATATAATCTACTTTTGTCGGGCTGTCGGGGCGGTAATTTTGTCGGACTGATGTTTGCTTTTTATTGATTTCTGCTCAGATTTTGTTGTGTCGGGGCTGTTGCGTCGGGCTCGTCGGGACATTGTAAATCCACCTTTACACCTCTATTTTTTTTTACATGACCAAATGGCTTGATGGTACCCCGATTAACCGCTCCTCGGTTGTTATAAACCTGAATGTTATTACGGACGAAAACCTCTGCTGGGTAAATCATGTTTCCAACGTCCGTAAAAGAGATCATTACGTAATGCATTCAATACAGCGTCTAAACAAAATTTATGTATAGAAAATCAATATCATTCTCGTAAACATATTGATTACGCAGATTTTTTACTATTCGGGTGCAGTGTACAACACACCAAGTCGGGTTTTTGGCGAAAAGATTACAGCGAATGCAGAATGCTTGTTTACGATTTATATTTAATATAAAACTACGGGACCTCGTTACCAACGTTTACACCGATCTTTTTTTTTTACTCGAATTACAACAAAGATGGATTTTTTCACGCACTTGTCGGTTTACACTAAATTCTTAATAGCAGTACACCGACAGTGTGCGAATCAATTTTTTTGGGGGGATGACACATAATTCTTTTTCCCTGGCTCATATCACGGAAATTCATATCCTGCCAGGAAAAGTGATTTCCCCCTTCAAATGTATTAATTTATTTAAATGTATTACCCCTGATATCAAATATATTTGTGTAAATATATTACAGAAGATAAGACTTCGGATTTGATTAATGTCTTTGTAAAAATCCTTCACACTTAAAACAAATTTTCGCTGAAAAAAAAATTAAAATTTCTTTTATCGATATATGTTGTATTTAGGTACGAAACTACGCTTAAATTGCACCATTTTGCATATTGAAAAACAACATTTTCCGTTTTATTTGCCGGATATAGGTGTACTCATTCAGCCCCCCCCCCCCCCCGACAAAAGAACTTAATTCGCACACTGTACACTGACATACTTGTGTGAATCTTGCTCGTTCTTGTGCGCCAAGCATGATCTAAATGCTCGTTCTTAAGATGATAGTCAGCTGGAAATACCAAGACGCCTTACCAGTTTTTTCTCAAACTCATTTGCAGCAAATGTGCGTGAGTGGAACCAGCTGCCGAGAAGTCTTAGAGACAACTCCAACACGCATGCCTTCAGAAGACGCGTGAAAACCCGCCTGTTCTCTGTCGCAGCACAAACTCAGAACTTATAAGATGTTGCATGTTTTCAATGAATTCAACTAGAACTATTTTGTATATTCCTTGGTTGAATTTTGTTTTTAGAAATTTGTCTATACAAGCACAAGCATACTATTTATGGAACTCATATATGTAAGTCATATGTTTATGTATGTGTATATGTGTGTATATGCATACACAGATTACCAACGTTCTAATTGCAACTTTACCGTAACATTTAAATTACAATTGTAATACAAGCTAATAATGCGTATTTCAAATTACTTAATCTTGCTATATGCATTTAATAACACCTACTATCGTTATTTTTATTTTATTACGTTTTCTTAAACCAACGAAAATTTATTTATCATATAAATTTTCGCACTTGATATCATTAGAAAATTCTACCTATTAAAACTTGTGACTGTGCAAGAAAATTAAATAACAAATTGTATGGTAACTGCGCCCATAGTAAATAAAGACAAAATATAATAAATAAAACCCTGATGTATTACAGCCAAATATAGGGGATTGCGAGTTGTGTACTTTTAGCTGAGGGGGGGGGAGGAACGATTATTTTTTTACAACAAAAAAAACCATTGGTATAGGACATCGCATGTTACGGGCTGCAATATGGCGGCGTTCAATTTGATCATACATAGGATAGGTTGTCAGCCTTGCTCTTGCACACCTTGACTGAAACACGTCTAATATAATTTAACATGTAAATAAGCTATCCTTGCCCTAAGTCAGGGCTCTGGGGTAAGCAGCGTGTTATAAATTGCATTTATATATCTGCGAAAATAACACACACTTAAATGTACGTGCCTGTAAGTTAAAAACACATTGATTTCTGCACTCGCATTAAAAACATGACTTTCTTGTCTCACGTAATGGATTACTGTACAACGACTTCTTTAAGAATTAGAATTTATTAGTTTGTGGACATACGCCAGTGCTCATGTTTTTGCTGATCAGACCTGTGTTGGATGACAAATAACGAAAAACGAACAAGAAAAAAATATATATAAAAAACGCACATAAAAATAAAAAAAAAATAAAAAAAAGTAATCCCAGAGGATTTGTAATTTTTTTTATAGACAACAAAGAATTCTGGAGATAGAATTCAGTCGAATATCGTGACAACAACACCTAGACACAGAAGACGGACACAAATATAGAACCAGGTTTGCTCAACATAAACATGAGCAATGGCGTATGTCCACAAACTAATAAATTCTAACTGTAAACTCCCATTGCAACAAACATTATAAAAAAAAGACTTCTTTAAGGTTTCCGTGTCTGGGAAAATACCAACTTGATTCGTCAAACAAGAAACATAGAAACATTGTGTTGGAATTTACACTGTACTCCCCACAAATAAATTGTATAGTCAACGCTGAAAGGTCTATAGAAAAGAAAAACAACAGCACAGGTGGTGTGCGATGAAGTGATCAAACGATCACTTCTGAAGATCATCTTGTCAAAAACAATGACTAAAAAATATTATTTATTTTTACCTCAGGTGTTAACTTCCCAGTTCTTTACAATCTGTACGCTTTGATTATTATTTATGTTACTATTTTATTTTTAAAGATTGACAGGACACTATAAATTATCTTAAAGTAAAAAAGTAACTAAAGTTTGAAAAGTGCTCACTTCATCCAGAACCACCTATAAAACACTGAAAGCCAGTTAGATAGCTTGCGCGTAGAGGCGACACTGTAATTCATACACCGATCAACAGCACCCTTAGCGTTACATCGATTCTATGCCTCGAGCTATGGTCAATTCTGCTACAGGTTACAAAGGAAATGTATTTTCTTATGGGAGAGTTTGGTACAGGGAAATTTCCTGCCGCTGGTATCGCTGCTATCGCTAAGGGACCAGAAAAATACGAAACTGTAGTAAAATTACACTTAAATTCGCTTGGAAATGACAGAAATCATTTATCTTAATTTTAGAGTGAAAAGAAACCAATATCGCGTTTTAAATTAATACCATGTAATGTAACTTAAAATTCAGGAAAGCCCTGTGACCGGTCAGTTTACACACCTTAACGATACCAGCGCTCAAGCGGCAGAAATTGTCCCTGTGGCAAACTTTTAACATAGATATTTCTAACTTGTAGTAGAATTAGCCTTAAAATGTATTGCTTTTTGGACATACGTCATTGTTCATGTTTTGCTGATCAAACTGTGTTGAATGACAAAGTACAAAAATATATATAAATATAAAACACATACAAAGAATAAAAAAAAAATTCCAAAATAATTCTGTTATTTTTTTTCTTTAATTTTAATTATTACATTAGACAACAAAGATTTCTAGAAATAGAATTCAGTCTAATATCGACACAACACCCCGACACAGAAGACAGACACAAATATAGAACCAGATTCCCAATATGAAAAAAGACGGAAATATACCAAATACAGTGAACAGTGGACAACAAACCAAAGACTATAGACAACACAACACAAGTTAAAACCAGCGAAAAATGCAACGTTTCGGGAATTGCGATCTATCCCCGTCTTCAGGTTAAGACACAGCTGGTCGGAACACCAAGATGCGAAGACGGGGATGGATCGCAATTCCCGAAACATTGCATTTTTTCGTTGGTTTTAACGTGTGTTGTGCTGTCTATTGTCTTGTGTTTGTTGTTCACTGTTCACTGCTCTTCGTCTATTTCCATCATAGTCCATGTTTGGAATCTGGTTCTATATTTGTGTCTGTCTTTTGTGTATGGGTGTTGTGTCGATATTAGACTGAATACTTTCTCTAGAATTCTTTGCTGTCTAATACAATAATTTAAAAAAATTACAATTATTTTGGGATTCTTTTTTTTTATTCTTTGTGTGTGTTTCATATTTGTTTTTTCCGTACTAAGGTTTGATATCAAACATACAAACTCCGGTAATCCATGAAGATATACAGGATGGCCAAGAGTGAGTGTTACAAATTGATAGGGATGGTAGATGTGCATGTTTGGAACATATTTGATTAAGATAACCATGTCCGGAAATGCATTCTGAAAATGGCGCAACAAATGAACAGGGGTAGGTAGGCAACCTGACGGGGGCGGTGTCGTCGGATGTCAATAACGACACACGTGTATCTGTATTACCACTCAGGTTTATTCAGTAATGTGTACCCTTTGCATGTGCTACTCGACATGTCCTCCGCCACTCACGATACATGCAGTGCAGCGACGTGATATGTCGCGTCGCACATAGTCGAAGACAGCTGCTGTGTTTCCGATGTTCCGAAACGTGGCATGTATCCTGGCCACCAGTTCATCCTTGCGGGTAGTACGTAAGATACACAACATGATGACCACGTGATTTTTTCACTGGTTTGTTGTCACCAGGTTGCCTAACTACCCCTGTTCATTTTAGTGTCATTTTCGGGTATAAAGAGGCGTTTCCGGACATGGGTTCCTGAATCAAATATGTTCCAGACATGCACATCTACCATCCCTATCAATTTGTAACACTTATTCTTGGCCACCCTGTATGAGGCAGCCTATTAGATCGCTACACATCAAGTGTGCGGCACAACAGTAGCATGTCGGACTCGCATTCAGGAGGTCCAGTGTTCGATACCCGGCTCCGACCACCTTGATTTAGAATTACGTGGTTCCAGAATTCGTTCCACTCGAATGCCGGTTGAACGTGTGCTGTGCGTGTTAGAAGCCTAGAGTGCGGAAGCTGTAAGGGCGAGACAGCACGCGCCTCTAGGCGAGAGTCACAGAATAGCGTGCAGTCTTCTCGCTGACAACTCTCCTCTACGAGACGTTCAATGATGACACTATAATTGTATGACGTAATATTAAATAAAAAACAGTATTTGCATGCCTGTCCTTTTTTTAAATATTCTGCAGCAAGGTTTTCATGCTTAATAAAGACCCATAAACACCCATTTTAGTGGACGGTAGCTTTATTTTACGTCTGAGACACGGGGAAGGCGATAAGTCGGATATAACACTCCCGTCAAACACCTCATCGCCTCTAGACGTGGAAGGACTAAACTAGCGCGCAGTGTCTTCGTAGAAACTGTTTTTAAATGGGACTTCAAGCAATGACCCTGTTATTTTATTTGTGGAAAGTTTGTGGTAAAGTCCAATGCAGGTTTCTAGGGCCTAGTTTTACGATTACGAACGATATTTTCTCAGCTACAGCAATCTGAAGAAAAAAAAACAGTTTAGCACTTTTGAGGAGCTTGGGAATCATGTTTTTAATAAGCGGACGGCATCTTTAAATCATAGAGACACGGGTTGAAGCGTCTCTTCTTCTCGTGTATAAACGCATTGGAAACATTTTTAATAGTTTTACAAGAAAAAGTACTTCCCGTGCCACGCTAAAGTACGTCTCACGAGCCAGGTCCACAACTCTTACTCGGAGGAGCATAACATAGGATTTTACATGTTCAATTATTGTCTATGTGGTTCAGTACGTGTTGAAGCTACATACACGCCACTACTTACTTTTTATTCATCCCGGTGCCACGCACGTTGCTTAAGGTTTTTATTTAGGTAGCTTTTTCCAAACCCTGAAAACTGTGACCGAGAAAGCAATTTAACGTACTGAAATCACTCTATGCTACTCACAATTTTTTTTTCTGCAATTTATTTCATTTGGCAATATTTTCCGTTTCTCGACGCATAAAATGGTTTTTGTCCGAAAGTGATGTTACTAAACAGAATATAATCGAACATGTTAAACCCTATCGTTGCTGCCGCCGGAGCTCTGAGGTAGACAGCGCCTTTAAAAAATAGACGTTACAATATTATTAAATGGAAGAGCAGAAATTGTATAAACGCGTGTAATGTTCTTTGAGTGTCAGTCCTATGTAGGCATATGTTACACACACTAAGCAGTTTTCGAATAAACTTGTATAGGCCGTTCACGATACAGTGAGCACAGCATAAAGTTTTTTTTTTCAGCCGTTTTTGCAATTATCTTTACTATTGTTAATATGAAAACTTCCATGTAACTAAAAACCAGCGTGAACGTTTCAACACTTTCAAAAGTTAACATCTATTGGTCCAATAAAACACATTTTTAAATAATTACACGTTCTGTTGAGTGCTGACGGTCGGAGCTCTGCACGCCTTTCGGTAGCCTGGTTATTAGACGCTAGTTTTTTTTTTTACATTGGAGGCACGAAAACGGAAAAGACAATAAGTTGAATAGAACACGTTCGTCAAACACCTGATCGCCTCTAGGCGCGGAGGACTAAACTAAAATGCAGTGTTTTCGTAGGAACTGTTTTTCAACGGGGCTTCAAACGATGACCCTGTTGTTTTATTCGTAGAAAGTATGCGGTAAAGTCCAATGCAGGTTTATATTATTTTGTATTACGATTACGGTTGATATTTTCTCAGCTACAGCAACGTGCATAAGTAATTTTTAGCACTTTTGAGAAGCTTGATAAGCATGCTTTTAATTCAAGGACGACATTTTTAAAACCTTAGTTACACAGTTTGAAGTGTGTCTTCTTTTGGTAGATAAACGCATTTGAATTATTTAAAATAGTCATACAAGAAAAAATACTCCCCGTGTCACGCTACAACACGTATCACGCGCCAGGTTTACCAACTCTTGCGCCTTTGGTTGATTCATCTTCCAGTTCCTGTGCTTGTTTCAAGTTGTGTGTAACCGTGCCTTATGACCTCGCAGTCGACGAGACGTAAAATCCCATAAAATAAATAAATAGAACGCTACTCGGTACAGCAGAGTGGGCGACAGCAGCTGTGCTGTATCTCATCAACGACCGTGCACTTTCAGCATCGAGGCGATATATCGCGTATATTATATCGACAGCGAAACATGTACGTACATAATAACAAACTTCGTCATATGAAAGTTAAATTTGTATATATATGTCAAGTATCGACTTTAAAAATCATTCTTGTTGATTTTGAAATTATCGTTCGTATTAATATTTACCTTAGATACTGTAAATCCGCACACTTAAGGGCTTCTCTACCTGCGCTTCAAATGTGTAGCAATGAGTTACGACGACTATTACTTATTTGACGAAACTATTTAAGGAGTATGGAAAGGTACGATATCTAGCGGACGACTGGAATACTATATCGCCAATAAAATTTAAACTACTCATCAAAATTCAATGAGATTTTTTTTACCGAGTAGATATTTATTTATATAGCACAATACGGTACTATACGTTGCTTTCGGTAAAATAATAATAAAAAAAAAACAGTTTTTAAAAATTTGTCAACTACAAAAATGGAAAACTGAAATTTTTACAATTTGTTACATGATAATATTATTATGTAGGCTTCTATAATAACCGAATTTCAAAAAATATTCGCGTTTTGATTTGGAAATAACTGTACTATCCGAAAACCTCTGCGCGAGAGATTTACGGATATTAAAATTATTATTGTGCTATATTCGACTTACCGCCTTCCCCATTTCGTGCCTCGAACGAAAAAAAAAAAAAAAACTACCCTCCAATAACTAGAATTAAGACTCTTAAAATGTTATGCTCCTACGCACGAATTCAGTGGTGGCTCGTGGATTGTTGCCAGGTGGGGCTGCAGATAGTCGGAACTGTACACTCTTGATCAACGCGCCGTAGACCAACGACCATGAAATATTTGCCGGCTACTAGATGTGTTGTGACCACTCAGTAGTAAGGGGCACCTGCACATCAGGGTGTCAGTGGCTGTAGAGTCAACCAGCGCACAACCCTGTACAGCTCTTGTCAACTGCAACCCCACCTGGCAACAACCCTCGAGCCGCCACTGCTCACGATGTACGTATGTTTGCGTCGTGTAAAATGTATTTCAGCCACGCCGATGTAACACACGCTACTGAAGGTTATTACCGGGCTGGCCCACTCTTCTACGTGTCGTTGTGGTTGAGTTATCGTGTGGCATATTTACGAGCGCTACAATAGTTTCAGTGGCAGTCAGTATGCCAACGCTAACATAAATGGTTGTTTGTTTTAATGCAGATAGGCGTACGTATGAGACGTGTACAGAGATAACAAAGCTCGTAAAACAACACAGTCCGTGCAACTTACTTAATCTGAGTTGAACAGTTTTATGGCAGGTATTTCTCAACTGCTGGGGTTTTCCCACTTTGCTCTGCTCAATTCACTTCTTGTGTTTCCGGACTAAGTATCTGCTTTTATTTTTCTCTTTTCTTTGTATTCGTGTAGTGAAAGTTGCTCTGTTTATACAGTAATAACGTTCAGCGTGTGTAATAGTTTAAACATACTGTTATAATTTTGAACTAAACCTAAACTTGAACCTACGCACTTGTATTACTTTGGAATATTTCACAGATATCTGAATTGTGTTTTTGCATGTTTAGTCTCCATAAAAAAGTCATACGTTATACAAAGTGATGATAGTTTATCGCGGGAAAACTTGACTGTTTGCTAGATTTCAACACACGTTTAGCTTACCAGAAGATTACTGGCTTTAGTTTGTACTTGGAGCTGTTGCCCTATTTGACTGTGTGAATAAGAATATCGTAATTGTAATAATTGTTTCCTGTTATTGGTGTGCAGACAGACAGCTACGTTGTGTTACACGTACGTCACCCAATCATACATGTTGCAAGAAACTATAGCGCTTTCAAGGGTATGTTGACACAAAACATTTTCGCGATATACCATCATCTCTGGAAATAACTTAACTGATACAATGCATTGAATATTGCCGTTTAAGCAAATCAAACCTACTGTTACGTGTATTAAATCAAACTAAAGTACTCAAATGAGACTAATCATAGTCGGAAGAAGGTAAATGTTTGCTGCCAGACTTATATTGGAATCTTGAAATTGCCGTGGCCATTGTAATATAGACTACTATCGACTTGCTGTAGGCAAACGCGTGTTGGATGTTTATTTTTAATTCACCTCATGTTATCGTGCTGCAAATGCGTCAAGTTTTCTTATGGGTAGAGCCAAGATTTTATGGCGAAAAGATTTTTGCAACATTTGGTTTCAATGCGTTATGTGCACATCTGCAGCTCTGCTACATCGTCTGTGGTTGGATGGTTTTACTCTCATTTGCCTTGGCTAATTACAGACGTACAGACTCACAATGAATATTTTATATTCTAATTGGTCCAGTCAAATGAGAGATGTGTCTGAACAAAGACACGCTGCCAATAACCATGAAGCAAGGCTGCAGATGTTCATGTGAGACACTGAAACTAAGTGGGGCAAAAGTCTTTCCGCGACAAAATCGTGGCGCTATTTATGGGGTATTTGAAATTCCCGCGCATTGTGGCCTGCAATATGGCTGCCGAGTAACTGTTCAATATGCCTATCACAGGTTTACACCCCTTGCGCTTGCATGGTACCTCGCGTATTATCCTTGACGTTCAAACCAGCATCTGACATGTCAACATCATTAATATAAATTTAAACCGTTTTATATTAACAATCACGGTACATAGATTTCCTTGTATTTGAAGGGTCTGGCCCAGAGTTTCGTCATGTTTGACAATTTTTCTTAAAACATAAACGGGAGTCGATATCGCATAATCGCTCCGTAACCAGATACTGGGTAATTAGTTTATTCACGAAATTTCCTTTTAATTAATACATCAGCTGAAATCGTAAAATTATTTGTAACTTTGTTGCAAATTGGTTTTAGTTTGTAATGTAATTTTTCGAGACAAACGGTATTTCATACATACATTACACAGTAAAACCAATTTGCAACACAGTGACAAACAATTATATGATATCGGTTCTCGTATTGGTTGTAGATGGTAATTCTCTCGAAAGAGCCGAGAAACTAGTGCCCATGCCCTTAAAGCTAACATCTAAAGCTGCTTAAAAATTACGTAGTTTTCTAATTACTAAAATTATTTTTTTTTTGTTTTTATGTAAAGAAAAGTTGTAGCCTAGAAAATCGTTATTCATTGCAATTTTTTTCTGTTTGGTATGTCAATTGGTTTAAGCGGCGTTCATAAAACCGTAAATGGCAAATGTTGACGTTTAGGAGACATTACACAAAAGCTATGAGACATAATAAGTGCAACATTTAGTCACAATTTATGTCGAAACTTAATGTTCCGCGCCCTAAGCTCCGTAGTTTCTACTTTTTTTTCTTAGCGATAGTTATTTTGTACTCCTAAATGAGAGCAGATGTCAAAAATCTGCCGGACTGATAGATTTTTTTAATCAGCTTCTCCAAGTTGCCTTAAATTTTAACCCCCTATGCAAAAAAAATGGGTGTTATAAGTTTGACACGCCTCTCTGTGTATCTGTCTGTGACATCGTAGCTCCTAAACGAATGGACCGGTTTTGATGTTATTTTTTTTTTTTTGGGGAGCTGACTTGATTGAGAGTTTTCTTAGCTATGATTCAAGGAAATCTGTTTAGCCGTTTAAAGATCATCAGCTATAGTTTTTTTATAGTGAATGTAAGCAATTCAACTGGTCTGATCGATTTGAAATTTAGTTTCTGGTGAGTCAGGTTTTTTTTTTAATTTAAATATAAATATTAACTTGTTCGAGGAACTAAATACTGTTGTTCTAGCTAACTATGTAATTAACAAAATTCTCGTTAATTTATTGCTTTTAAAAAATTATCTATTTCGCAAAAAAAAAAAAAAAAACTTTTTCAACAAAGCTGCCAGTCAGATTTTTTATTATATCTGCTATCATTTAAGATTTAAAAAATAACTATCGCAAAATAAGTAAAAACTAAAGAACGTGGACGTTACGTCTCAAGGGGCCGCAGTGGCTGAGGGACCAGACCTCTCGCCTCCCACCAAGGCGATCCGGGGTCGATTCCCGCGGTGGGGTCGGTCCTCGGATTTTTGCTTGTGGGAATCGTGTCGGACAATGCCGCTGGTCGGCGAGTTTTCTCGGTGATCTCCCGGTTCCCCCGCCCATTCACTGCAGTGCTGCTCCATAACCACATCACATCACCCCCCCCCCCCCAGGTCCTTTCCCGGCGCTAAAGGCCTCGATGTTAAGCGCTGACCATAATCTCCTCACTAATTCAAAGTCTCAATAGCGAGGTGATTAGAAACTGTTTAAATACATCGTACAGGAAACAATAAATCATAAAATATAATTAAAAAACACTGCCCCGTCTCGTTTTATGTTCGTTTCCCACTTTGCGTCACTGATTTACTCACACAAAACGGCTAAATGGAGAATTAACCGGAGAAACATGGTTAACGCGTAGTTGAGAAATTCATCATAATACCCACGACCTATAGCACGAGTTCTCAATGGATGTAGCTTGCCAACCAACTCGTCTGAGTCGAACCCTGAACTATCGAACCAGTTCCCTCTTCGTCGAAAATTGAATGAAGCGTCTCTCTTGCGAGTTTACGTTAGCGACGTGACGTAACCGTCCCGCGTAGAAGAATGAAGTCACTATGTTGGAGTCTCGCGGGCTTGTGCGGACAAGGTCTACTGGCGTTAAGAGGAAGAAGGGACTATCCACCAAAAATGTGTGTAGGGACAACCACGAACGAAATTTTGTTTTCGGTGGTACGAAAAATGTTCATAGTAAATAGCTGCTGCGACGTCAGTCACAGTATCACCAGTAGCAACGCCTGCTAGATTAAAAATGTATCACATCAGAAAATATTGTGTATCTGGTTATATATTTGTGTCTGTGTTTTGTGTCTGGGTGTTGAGTCGATATCCGACTGAATTGTATCTCTATAATTATTTGTTGTACAATATGATCATTAATAAAAACACAAAAAATAAAAAATCATTTTAAAAACTGACAGAATTCCTTTGGGATATTTTTTTGTGTTTTATGTCGTTTTTTTTCCTTATTTGTGCTATGTCATTCAACACAAATTTGATCAGCAAAACGTGAGCAATGGCGTATGTCCACAAACCAATAAATTCTATTTGTAATCTCCCACTGCAAAAACATTTAAAAATCTCATCAGAAAACAGCCAGATAATTGTTAAAAATTATCTCTGAATAAAGACATTTGTGCTTTTTTCTTGCGTCAGTGAAATAAAAGCAGCAACTTCTGTGTCATCTAGTATCGAGATTTCGATTTGAAACTTTTACTGGTTATGGAACAGCCGTGCAGAATAATTTCAAATGATCTCTGAAATAATGTTCCGAAATCCTATTGTACCTCAGTCCACTTAAGGCCTCGTTGGTACGTCTTCCAAGGTTTTAATTGTCCCTTGCCCTCTAGAACATTGTCGCAATGGCATTTCCTGGGACTTTCCCTCGTGACACAATTAGACACATGGCGTGTTTCCCGAGACGTTAATTGGGCTGTAACATTGGCCTCCCTAGACAGGCTGTGTGTGTTTGTGTGTGTTTGTGTGCGTGTGTGTGTAAGGCTGGAGCGGCAAGGGTGTCGTTGACCGACGTATGTATTATATTATCGCCTCTCCGCACAAGCCACTCAGCTGGCGTGCAGTGCTTTACTGTTTTCCTTGTTTCCTAAGGGACTTTAAGTTGTCACCACATGATTTTATTTGTGGACAGCATATTTCAAAGTCTAACGTTTGTTTCTATAGTAGTGTTTTTCGAATCCGGTGGTTAAATTTTCATGTATGGCAGTCTATAAAACCCATTTTTGGCCATTTTTGGGGGTCCGAAAATGATGCTTCTAATTAACGTGCCAAATGTTTAATACTATAGCGACATAGTTTAAAGTGTGTGTTATTTTCGTAGATATGCAAATATAGTTTGCGTTAAATAGTTTCGTTTAAAAGAATATCCGTATCTTGCTGCAATGCGTTTGTAGCGCAGGTATGGAGGCCCCTTAAGTGGGAGTGTTTGACAATTTTATTGCATTTTAAATTTTTGGGCCATATATTTTTTAAAAAATGTATTATCAAAATTCTCTTAGACAAAATATAGGAAATATTCTTCGTAAACTGCTTGACATAATAGAATCTTATAAGATAATTATAGGTTAACTTTCAGGAAATATCTTGCAATGATTCTGCATGACAAATTATTGAAAGATTCCATCATTATTTGTGTCAAGCAGTTGACCAAGAATATATTCTATGCTTTGTCGAAGAGAAAATTCTGATAATACACTTTGAATAAATGTTATGGCTCAAAAACTGAAAATAAAATTATATTGTCTAACAATCTCCCTTAAAAAGATGTTCAGGTATTTAAAAGAGGAAACTTATAATTAATATGGATGTGGTATAACGATCAGCACTAAATGCGGTAATAAATAATTGCACATATCTCGAAGCCAATATGTAAAAAAAGACAGTCGCAGCAAGAGCGTTTGCCAACTTTTTCTTCCATCGACAATCTTTCCTGAGTGACGTGTTTCTGGGGGTAATTCTCTTATGTGGAAATTTCGTACATTTGATTGCGACGCAACAGATTACGATATACTAGTGCGTCTGGCCAACTTGGTGGATCTATGTCATTTTCTTTTGGTTGCTTATCCCGTAACTGAAAATTCAGCGAGATGACACAACGGAAACTCGCATTCGGGGGACCCCGGTTCGATGCCCTGTTCCGGTCATCTTGGTTTCAGTTTTCCAGGGTTTACCGAAGTCCCTCCAGCTGAAGCTGCATTGGTTTTTTAAGGTGGTAGTCACCTTAAAATCTCATATTTATTAAAATTGTTCGCAACAATATTTGTATACTATTTATATAAAAACATAGCCAAGTCAAGCATTATATAACGTCTTAAGAGTTATTTTAAGCATAATTGGTTTCTCATTATTACTATTGTGATTTGTGAGATCATAATTACTTATTAACCAATTATTACATCAGAAATTATGGTTATCAGTAAGCACGCCTTATCTTTGAAAGACGTATTAAGTCATAATGCATGTCATGATTGACTCTGAATGGCAAATTTTAATCATAAAAATTAGCTATGAGGAAATAAGCATAAATCCAATATAATTAAGCCATGGCCACCTTCTCTAACAGTTACTGGCATTGCGTCAAGTTGTGTTGTCGTCTCTACACCGTAAAAAAAATGTTTGTACTTTTACAAAGGAAATCCTTGGAAGCCAAGTTGCCAAAGAAATTCCTTGTAAAACTACAATGGTTGTCCTTGTAATATAACACAAAGTATATGTTTGTAAAATTACGAAGACTAGCCTTGTACCTGTACTTTCGTTACGAAAAAAAAAATAAATAAATAAATTTAAATGTTCATTGCACTTCAAAAGTAACACTGAAATTATTTATCAAAAAACTTAGGCCGTATACATGAAATTATTCTGAAAAAATAAAAAAATAAGTCTGGAGATGCTAAGTTTCGAAACACATTATGCTTAAAATCTACTCATTTTATCACTATACCACCGTGACTTCTGTATTGTTAAGTCTTTATTTATTGGTAAACATTCAATTTACAGTTCAGTAACAATTCTTTCTTTTAAAGCACGCAATTAATATAAACATTCACTTGATTCCAGAAAAATACTTTTCAGAGGTTGTGATCTTTGCATAAGTAATTTCTGGCGAACTTACGATTTTTGTAGGCTACACATTTTTCTACTTTTGCAAACAAAATCCTTTTAACATTATAAACGAATAACTTTTCAATATTTACAAAAGTTTGTACAACTACGAAGAAGTGTCTTGTCATTTTTACAAAATAATTTACAGCGTAGGAAATGTCGGTATAGGTACAAGGAATTCTTTTGTAGTATTAGAAAGCTTAACTTTGTAACTTCATAAACTAGTGGTTTTACAAAGAAAATCCTTGTAAATTTTACACAATTTTTTTTAGAGTGTAATGATCTCGATGGCGACGAGACGTAAGACCAACTTACATTACTTCACCGTAATTACAAAACATATAAGTCTCTCCGTTTGCAGCTATATCGCAAGTTTTTGTGCCAGTCATTCTCGGCTGGCGGTCTCACCTCGGGCTGACCTCATGCACACCGTGTTATCTCATCTTTCTACGAACGAAATTGCATTAAACATGTTTACAATGGAATACTAGGCTCATTATCAGATGTGACCAGGTGACAGCTCGCAGACTGCTCATAAGAAAAATAAACGAAACCGCACCCATGCGGTCATGCAAGCACCTGCTAATGACGTAATAATTCGCGGAGGTTACATCATCTCAAATTCATGAGCTTCTGCTGTAAACGTAATTATACGGCCTGAACAATACTGAGAATAAAAGTAGATGTTATCATTTGCACAGTACCGACTACTGACCACGGTCGTAGAAGAACACGTCCGGACACTCGACTGGAAACTTGACCCCCTTGATGTTTGGTTGTAGTTCATCAAGTTACCGAGAATATTGTGTTGTATTGGCGCTTAGATAGAGCGGTCGGACTCAAACTCCGCCCACTTCCTTTCCAAATGTATCAAAACGTATTTTTTTTTATCAATTTATGAAATTCTTCCTTCGCTCACAAATTTAAGAAAAGGCTCCAGCAATCTTTATTTAATTTATAAATTTAACAATGGAAAAAAGTGGGCGAAGTTTGAGTCTGACCGCCCGAATTACAGCGCCAAAAAGTACGACATTCTCGGTAACTTGACGAACTACAGTCAAACAACAAGGGGGTCAAGCAAAATATATTGTTAGATAGGCGAGTGTCCAGACCTGTTCTTCTACGACCGTGCTACTGACTCAACTGTTTTAAGTATTTTGCGAGATTAACCAAATAGACATAGAAATTATGTAGCCAAACATGAGTAATTCTTTAACTATTAACTTGGTTTTTTAACGGTCACTTCTTAAAAATGGGAGGTCAAATAATGGTACTGATTTCAGGTGTCTTAAGTTTGAAAATGCAACGCAAGCATGATTATTTGCGGCAAATATAGGACGTATAGGAAATTAAAAGCAGCGTACTTACGTAGAGCAGTAATGCTATATTATTGGTATAACTATAACCCTCGTCGGCTTAAAAAAAAATTACTCTAACCTTTGAAAACTATTGTCTGTATATATATTAACGACATTATGTAGTCACTGAAAGTTTCCGTTCGATGACTGTGCCTCGCCCAGTGCCATGGTTATATTTAGTGATGCCGTATTGCCTTATGATCATGACTAAGATAATGGTCTATCGCGGGAAAATTTGACTGTTTGCTGGGTTTCACCGTACGGATCACTTACCAAATGCTCACTGGCTTTTTCCCTGTTCGTGTAGCTGTTACCATATTTGACTAAGCCAATAGGAATCCCATTATTGTAAATTCGATGTCTGTTGGTCGGCAGACAGCTACGGAATAGACATGTATTACCCAATCATACATGTCACGAGAAACTACGTCGTTTGCAAGGGTATGTTTGCACAAACAATTTTAGCGACATACCAATAATTTAGAGTCACGATATTATGGCGAAAAGATTTTTGCAACATTTGGTTTCAATGCGTCATGTGCACATCTGCAGCTCTGCTACATCGTCTGTGATTGGATGATTTTACTGTCTCTTGCCTTGGCAAATTACAGACGTACGGAGTCACAATAATCGTGTTCTGTCAAATGAGAAACATGTCTGAACAATGACACGCTGCCAATAACCATGAAGCACAGCTGCCGACGTGCACGTGAGACACTGAAACAAAGTGGGGCAAAAATCTTTTCGCGACAAAATCGTGGCCCTGACCATAATCTCTAATCATTACTAGAGACGATTGCATATCGCGAAAACGTGTTGTACCAACACGACCTTGAAAACACTGTAGTATCTAGTGACATGTAATATTGTGTGATATACGTATGACACAACGTAGCTGTCTGCAGAACAATAATAAGTAGAGGTACGTAAATTTCGCAGATACATTCCAGGTCAGGTTGAACGCCAATTATGTATACTTCATTGTCATGTCTGTGACTTGCTGGCGGCTGTTATGAAACGCGTTTGACTACTGCAAGCCAGTAGTAAATAAGGAAATAATGCGAAGTGCTATCGCTTGCTACCTGCTTGTACGTTTATAAGCCAATATATAATCGATTGTGGCCAGTGGGTGTATAGGACTGACAAGTATAGGCTGCTGCCAGATGAATCCGCGAAATTGACGTACCTCTAATAATAAGCATCAAATATTACAGTAGCAGGATTCTTATTGGCTCAGTCAAATAGTGCAACAGCTCCGCGTGCAAGCGAAAGCCGGTAATCTTTCCATGAACGTGCGTTGAAACCCTGCAAACAGTCAAGTTTTCCCGCGATAAACCATCATCACTAATCATGACTAGAGGTACGTCAATTTCGCGGATTCATCTGGCAGCAGCCTAGACTTGTCAGTCCTACACTGTAAAAAATTTTCTCCGTCGATTTACGGAATTTCCGGTAAAACTTTCTCCAGATACCTCCGTGAATTCACGGAAACTTATTTCCGTATCCAACAGAAGTTTCCGTAAAACAGTTTCATCACACGGAACTGAGCCATACTTACATGTCTATAATGCTACGATTGCATTTCTACAGATTTGAAGATTTGCCTGTGGTGTTATTAATATCTATCCGTGATATTTACAGCTTTCTAACCCATACATTTTCGATTTTTTCCGTGTAAGTGTCCGCAGCAGACTTATGGACATATTACGTATGATTCCGTAGTTTATATTTACTGTAGACATTTCCGTATTTTACTTTTACGGACACTATTTCCGTTTATTAACGGTACATTTCTGTTAAAATTTCTAACGGTGTACATGAGAGTATTTCAAGTGGTACCGAATTCCAGTGGAATTTTTAGTATGTTACTAAGAAGTACTAAATAACAGTTGCTAAAAACTGTCACTAACATTAGGTGGCACTGTTAAAATTTATTTTCGTTGTTTTACGGAGAAGTGCTGGTAAAAAATTCCCCAGAAGTGTCCGTTAATTTACGGAAGGCAACTAGCTCCACTTATGGAAACTCGCATATTTATGCGACTTCTTTAGAATGCAGGTGCAATAATGCGTTCGGATATTTATTTAGTTTCTTCTCGCAGTTTGACATATGTTTAATTAATGAAACATAATTATGTATGGCTGTGTTACAAAATAATGTTTCCGTTAATTAAACAGACGTTTCCATAAGATTGTCCGTAAATTCACGGAAATTTTTAACAGTGTATACACACACCGACCACAATCGATTATCTATTGGCTTATAACCGTACAAGCAGGTAGCAAGCGATAGCACATCGCATTATTTCCTTATTTACTACTGGCTTGCAGTAGTCAAACGCGTTTCGTAACAGCCGCCTGCAAGTCACAGACATGACAATGAAGTATATATACATAGTTGGCGTTCAACCTGACCTGGAATGTATCTGCGAAATTTAAGTAACTCTAATCATTACTAAAACAATTATTTTTGGTGATAAGAATTTCGCAGCAATTTTTTCGGTGCTTTATGTGCACAAATGCAAACGTGCTTCAAGATCAGTCATTGGATGTTTTTAACTCTGAATGGCTAGGTGTTCTACCCAAAAATTACAGACGCGAGATTTCTCGGTAAACTTGTTTTGATTGGCTCATTCAGTTGAGTGGTGACACTGCACAAATGTACTCATCCAATAACCATGAATAGAGCCAACGTTTTTCTGCAAAAAAAAAAGTATATTTCTGCAACAGTTTGTATCAATGCCCTATTTGCACATCTGCAGCTCTGCTTCACGGTTATTGGCAGAATGTATTATTGCACAGACGTGGCTCATTTGACTGTGCCAACAGGAACAAGGTTACTGCGACACCACACGTCTGTGATTTGCGGGTAGAACCCTAGACGCTGAGAGCTATAAACCAGCCAATCACTGAACATGAAGCAGGGTTGCATATGTACACGTAAGGCATCGAAACATATTGCTGCAGGATTCTCTTCGCGAAAAATCGTTGGCTCTAACCATGAAGCAGACATGCTGATGAGCACGTAAGGCAATTAACTAATTAGGGGCATAATTCTCTTAAAAAATTACTGGATCCAAGTATGACGCATTCGACAGGAAAAATATCCATGCAGAGAAAGAAATTGTAACAGGATTTATCTCCAAAGAAGTGTGCTTCCTTCACATGTAGTTTATCTTCTGCTATCAGAAATCCTTCTCTAGCGCGAAGCACACTCTTTTGCGTGCAATTTGCCCTGAACGTCTAGCTGAAGGCTATAGGCCTGTAGCATTCATTTTACACATCGGTTGCTTTTGGTTCGGCCGTATGTTACTTCCCGAAAACGCACTAAAAAACACTTGGCAGAAAATCATATAAAACGATTGCTAACAAAACAATTAGTTAACTGGTGCAAGTTACAAAATCGGTCGAATGGTAAGGTCACTAAGCAAATAAAATAAGTAATTACGTCATTTATCAAAATTACACATGAAAATCATAATGTTTTCATTTTGAAACGCAATGACAATGTAAATTAGATAGCTAGCAAACATAAAATAAGAAATAAAAAAACTTGGAACGAAATGTCTTGATTTCAAATATGTTCGTCAGGAATTGCTTTTTCATGGTTTGAGGTCACATACTAACCAAAATTAAAGGAAATTTCCACTATACGTACGCTTTATTAAAATACAACGTGTGCTTGTTTACGTACGCATCTTGCAGCAGAGCAAATGATTTTGTTGAAACACGCTTAATTCATATAGTTTATCTTTAGTTATATTAGTATTCTAGCTGTACGAAACAAAGGAAGTGGAAGCGAATGACTTTTGTTTGATTGAAATAATGTTAATAGCATTAGTCTGTGTACGGGGAAGAGAGCTTTTCTAATATCGTCTTGTCAGGAGTAGTAATAAAAAATTATTAGTTTATACTGGTTTTTCGACAGTTATTTTTTTAAGCTTAAACGAGAGCAGACATCAAAGACATGTCTGGCAGTTTTGTTAAAAGTGGTTTTTGTCATTACAGCTAATTTTTCAAAGCAAGAAATTGTACGGTTTCGGCTAAAAAGTCAATTAACCAGAATTTAGTTTTTTACATAATTAGCTAGAACCATAGTCACTGTCTTGAATAAATCAGCCGACATGGAGAAGACGACTTTAAACAAAACTGCCAGACAGATTTTTGATATTTTCTCTCGTTTAGGCGTAAAAAAATTAATATTGCTAAAAAAAATAGGAAATACTGTACGCGAGGAGCATTGCCTTTAAGAGGACGCGGTATTAGATAAATAAGCGATGAACTCTTCAATTGAGTTCTACGCGTTTTTGAAAGTCAATTTGGAGAAACTACAAATCTGCAATCCTCGATAATTATATTTGCCAACTTAATGAGCAATAATTTAACCGTAATGACGCATTTGTAAAGCGTGTTCTCTTGCGCCGCAATTAAATGCACGAGAATTAGGCGCCAGAAATTGTTCTTCAGAAACACGTAAATCGAGAAAAATTTTGTGCTCAGAAAGTTGGCAAAAAAACTGTTTTCTTTTCTTTTTTTTAAATTTGGCTTTGAGAAACCAACAACTCTGAATTGACAGGATATATTTGCTTGAACATACTCTATTGCGAAATAAATGACTGTCAAAAGAAAACTAAAAATAAAAATAAGACAATAAAACATAAATAAGCAGAGCATGCTTTAGTCATCAGGATACATACACAACATGAAATTCCAAAACTGGAATCTGGTCAGATAAAACAAGGAACAAAACAGAAAATAAAAGAAATAAAAATATAAAAAGCTAAGTTAACATGCGACACAACGATGAGACGAAACAAAACACAAAAATGTCGGACACAAACAGAAAAAACAACAAACGACACAAACGATGAGACGAAATAAAACACAGTAGTTTTCCAAACAGTCGGACTGAACTGATGCTTTTAACGTTGAATTATATACGACGCACTTTAAAAGTGAGGTGTGTCACGGAACATCCGGTGCACGAGTTTGTATCGGTGCAAATATTGGCGAGTTTCCGATAGTGTCGAAATATGACTGGCGGGTATTAAACGCGACGCTTGTTTGTTCATTGCTGTTATCTGCGACACCAAAGGTCACCGTTCACGAGTGATGTATCTGCGTCGTTATAGAGATATCGTCGTTGTGAATGTTCCATTCACCGCTTCTGGCTACTATAACTTCTTCACTTCCGAGGCTGGGAAGTTGCTGCTGAGTAATGCGGTGTCGCTTCCTCTGCGTCGTACCACCATTCTGATTTATTTCAAGTGGCTGAAAGCACTTGAGTCAAGTGGCGGCTGCAGATGTTCAGATCTCCACACATCTGATGAATGCACCGTCCATCAATGACCAATGTTTACTGGCTACACTTGTCACCTTACAGCCAGTATGATTGTTAGTGTAAAGAATTTTGCACCAACTTCTTTCAATGCCTTCCGTGCACAGCTGCAGCTCTGCTACACTGTAAAAAAAACTTCCTAAAATATTTAGGAAGTAATTAACCTAAACACAGTAAGGGTAGAGGCACTGGAAAATCGCGGGAATAGTTCACTATTTGCTAGACTCCAACATTATGTATATAACACTGAATGTTTTGTATCTATATTGGCTATGGACGGTTTATTTGAAGCGTTGTTTTCCTCCCCAAGAGGCCCAGTTAGAACTGCACAGCTTGGACACACAGCTGTGTGATTTGTCCCAAAACTGTTCACACGTGTCACGGTTAATGTACTATACTTAATTGGAGACAATGCTGAACATTTTCGCGTTTTTCCAGTGTCTCTAAGTATGGGACAGTTTCCATACTTCTGCCTTGTAAATATGTAAATTTTTACACTTGTTACAATACAAGTCTGGTAACTTTAGTATACATTTGACTGTTTTATAATAAAAAAAGTTTTGGAGTGCTATCATGGATGTCTGGAAAACAATTCTACCATACCTACTTTCTTAGCACTCCTATACGCACGTGTGGCAAATTTACAAACTAAATTTTTGAGTGTACGTAGTCAGTTATTGGTTGGGATCTGCATATTTCACGTTATTATGGGACTCGAAGTTATTATGTGCTCGTATGACTCTCGCTGTTAGCCAGCGGTTTGGGTCGTACGGCTGAAAAACTTTCCCAGCCAATGATTAGAGATAATTAGAGCCAGTTGTTTTTGGTGAAAATAATTTTGCAATAACTTGTTTCAATGCATTGCGTGCACACTTGCAACTCTGGTCCGTGGTTATTGGCAGAATATAATAGGGCAACGGCTTGGCTCATTTGACTGTACCAACCAGAACAATGTTACCACGACGCCACAAGTCCGTGATTTGCAGGTAGGCCCCCGAGACGCTGAGCGTTTAAAACTCCCAATCACTGACCATGAAGCAGAGCAACAGGTCTTCACATAAGGAATTGAAACAAAATGTTGTAGAATTCTTTTCACCAAAAATCACTGTCTCTAGAGACGATGGTTTGTCGTGGAAAAACTTGACTCTTTCCTGGGTTTTAACGCACTGTTATGAAATGTTTATTTCATGGGCGTACCTAGGAGGGGGTATTTGAACTCTCATCTTGCATGAATGTTTCAGTATCGTCTGTGTTTGACGTCTCTAAATGTAATATTAAAATATTTTATTACATTTTTGGTTGCTTTTGTAGTATGAACTAACTTTTGTAATGCAAAATATAATATCTAGATAAGGAAACTGACATTTCGGAGGGGGTTAAAACCCCCAAAACCATTCCCCTGGGTACGACATGGATGATCTATAGTGGTTGGGTGGCTGTTGTCAGAGGTAGGCACTTTACACTGAAACTAGTTAAGTGGCTATGTTAAAGGTGAGAGTTACGGTTAATGAAATATTTTAATCTAATTACGGTGGCTTTACTCTACGTAATTTAGTTTACAGAATGCTACAAGGTTATATTACGTAATTCAGATAGGAGGGGAGCGACTGTTTAGTTAGTTAAGTTTATACTCTACTCTATGATGGGTCACACTTCGGACACCATAGACCTCACCGTAACATGATGTGCCGGAGGCTGATGATGAATGTGCTAGACTATCGACGGAAGGCGGCACGTCGTGGGTCTCGACCCAGGACCATCCTGGCGAGCTGGTGTCGGCTGGAAGGCTTGAAAGAGACAGACCACGATTCCCCCAATACTTTGCAAAATATTACCACACTTCAGTGCATGTCGTACTAACCCGTCCTCCAGGCGAGGCTCTTGATAATCATTACAGCACGTTCAGTTTACCAGAAGATTGCTGGCTTTCGCTTGTACTTGGAGCTGTTGCCCTGTTTGACCGAGCCAATAAGAATCTCACTATTGTAATATTTGATGCCTACTTTTGGTCTGCATAGAGCTACGCTGTGTCCGACTATATCATCCTATCATACATGTTGCAAGAAACTGCAATGTTTCCGAGGGTATATTGGCACAAAACATCTTCGCGATATACCATCATCACTTAGTTATTGGATGTTATTAAAGCGGGGTATCAGTCGCCATATTGTATTATTTTATTTTTTGCTTTTTGACGTGACAACGTCTTATAATTCGATAGAGCCGGCTGCACGCACGAAAAAACATGACTCATGCGGCGTTACCTCGCTCTGAGGCGTTCCATGTAAGGCTTGAAGTCTAAGCGAGAGCGCGGAACGAGCGACAAAGAAGTACAATCGGTCTTTGCGTTCGGCAGCGTTCGACATCCGTCTCTCTCCTACTTGAGTGAGCGATGCGTCTGCGTGGAGTAAAACTATTAAATTGTAAAAAAAAATTGATATAATTGTATTTATGCGTACAAATAAATATAACTTGATCAATTTCATTGTGATTTCCAGTTACTTCCTTCTCTATATACATCCAAATCTATTAAACAAATGAAATTAAAATTTTCTTTTGAAAAATGATACCATTCCATCAGTATTTTCTTAAGACGTTGTCACGTTCAACTATCGTCAGTAAACCGACTTTACAGACAACCAATTTTTTTTTATTCTGAGAAGGAAAGTGTACTATTTTCCATTATAGCATTAATTCTATGTATCTTGGGCTATAGCATTTTAACTTTTAACGTACTTTAAGGTATTAATGATTCAAACAATTTATTTTATGTTCTTAATTTGTTTGAATGATTGCCACCAAAATAAAAGTACGTTAAAAGTACAAATTCAGTGTTTGTACTGTAGAGCAAGGTAAATAGAATCCACCCTATAATCGCAAATTTTACACTTTTCTTCTCGGAATTAAAAATAAAAAGCAAAAATAAATAAAATAATACAATATGACAGTCGAGCGAGTGACGACTCGGCACAACACTTATGCTGGAATAACCATAGCTAGAGATGATGGTATATCGCGAAAATGTTTTGTGCAAACATATCCTTGAAAACGCAGTAGTTTCTTGTGACATATATTATTGGGTGATATACGTCTAACACAACGTAGCTGTCTGCCGACCAATAACAGGCATCAAATATTCCAATAGCGAAAGTCTTATTTACTCAGTCAGCTAGGGTAACAGCTGAACGCACAAGCGAAAGCTAGTAACTCTTGTTTTTCGCGAAAATAATTTTGCCCTATTTTGTTTCAGCGCCTCACGTGCACATCTGCAGTTCTGCTTCATGGTCACTGGCAGCGTGTCTATATGAAGAGCCGTATATCATTTGACTGAGCCAATTACAATAAAGTCTCTACAAAACCTCACGGCTGTGATTTGCCGGTAGAATCCGAAGGCACGAGAGGGTTAAAATATCCAATCACTGACCACGAAGCAGAATTACAGATGTGTTCATAAGATACTTGAACAAGCTGGTGCCAAATTATTTTCGATAAAAATCACAGGCTCTAGTCACCACACACGAATAGAGGCGCCTGGACAGTAACATCCTGCAGCGTTAGCTTGCATACAACCCTGTACAGTTCTCGTCAAGTACAGCCCTACTTAGCAACAACACACGAGCTGCTACTGCATGCAACGTTTTTATTATTATTTTATATCTTTATGCTTTCCACGCGCGTCAAATAAAAACAACTGCGAAAATAATACATTTCATTCGCTATTTCCGTAAGATGGTACGTAAGTGCCAGAATCGTTAAAACTCAACTACACAACCTTATCGTTGGCCTATTGCTTAAATCTCACAACCGTAAAAAATGTTTGAATCTGCTACAAGAGTGCCCGTTTTGTAACTAGCTAAAACAAAGTTGGTGAACATGGAATCACATTCAGAACTAGTCGATCGATACTTTTTATTGGTGGAACGAGTAACAGGAATTTTCTTTCTACAGGTTACTGGAAAATCCGAAACACGCATTTTGTTGTAATTTCTTGTGTTAGGTAATTATATCCTAGACAGCTTCGTAAGCCTACAAAATACTATTTTCACTGATTTTATATTATCGAATAGTATTGTGATATATACTCTGCGGCCCGTGCTGCAGCCTTTGGCTTCTTGGCTTCCTGGGCGGTCGCCTAGTTGCCTGATATGGTCCTGAAGCCACATCCTACGGTAACCGCTAGGTCTTGGTATTTCTACGACCGCATGCAGGAAAACGCAAAGTAGAATTTCATCACGATTTTCATGTTGCACTCCTCTTCCTGCGGAAATTCGTATGACGAAAACAAAAAGATGGCGACGTACAGAAGATAAATTTTAAGCACTTTAGAATTTCGGTTATTGCAATATATGTTCCCATTCTATCCATTAATTGTACGTGCAAAGGACAACTGTAGAGTTCAAATGGTGGGTTAATATTAAATTAAATTTAAATAATAATGTTTCGATTTTGAAGATAGGCCTACTGTTTAAATAACGTTTTCTAGTATACGTAAAATTTCATATAAACTACTGCGATTGAAAGAACTTTAAAAATTGATGTATTATGCATTTTTACGAAGCACAATGAGAACTAATTATGTTTGTGATGTTAAGAGTTAACAACAAATTACTGGCAAAATTTATTTTATGGCAGTGTTCTTCAAGAAATTCCGTGTTATGCGTAGAGGATTAATTAATTTTAACATGAATTCTCCATTTGAACTCCACAGTTACTAGCTAGAAAGACAGGGTCGTTAATTCATCTGAGACTTTAATACCTTCTTTTATGTTACAAAAGGGTCAGATGATTTAGTAAAATAAACACATAGTTAGATTTCGTTAGTTTAGTTAATTCACCCGAATGCTCGGCTCAGTGACTGGCGGTCCCGGCGGGTCCCGGGTTTGATTCCCGGCTGGGGAGGTAATATTTAATGCTACTTCCCCGGGTTTGAGGACTGCATGTTGTGTTAGTCCTGAACCCTCATCCCTGCCGACACTGCCGAGTAGAAGCACGAGTATTTCGCGTATTAATCTGGCAACAGCCTAGACTTCTCAGACCTATACACACACTGGCCAAAGTCGAATATCCATTGACTTGTAACCGTAACACGTGTTACCACCACGACTTGTTTCCTTATTTATCACTGGCTTACAGTCGTCAAAGATGTGTTGAAACAGGTGTCGTCTAATCACAGAAGTAGTAGTGAAGTATGCATTATTGGCATTCAAACTGACCTTGAATCAATACGCGAAATAATCTTGCCTCTAGATTCCTCATATGACCCCGGAGGCAGTGTTGTCGTGAGATCGCAGCTGAAGAATCCGTAACTCGCTGAGTGTTTGCAAACACTAGTAGAAAATTATTGAAACCTACTGAAACAGTTTTAACTAGGCTCCAGGCTCGTATTTAAGGCCATGCTCTCTAGTTTCTACATTTTTTTTTAGCGATATTAATATTTTATGCCTAAACGAGAGCAGATATCATAAATATAAATGGCCATTTTGTTTAAAATTGTCTGCTGCGTGTTGGATGTTTTTTTTTTCAAGAGAGTAAATACTATGGATTTAGCTAATTGTGTAATTAACGAGATTCTGGTTAACTGTTGTTTTAGTCGAAACCGTAAATATTTTGCTTTGAAAAAATTACCTATCGTGGCAAAAATCATTTTAAACACAACTGCCAGGCATATTTTTGATATTTGCTCTCGTTAGGCTTTAAAAATACTTATCGCAAAAACAGTAGGAACTAAAAAGCATGACCGTAAGGCTGGATGGGGTTTGTTGCTATAGACGGTTCGGAATAAAGTGAGCACTCAGAAAAGCCCTGCAAAATTTCTATTTTCAGTCAATTAATATCCTTCTGCGCGTAACGGCTAACTACGGACAATGTCTAACCTCTCTGGACACGTCACTTTATGTTTGCGCGTGTAAGATAAATTGTGCAGTCGGTAGGAACCTATACAGATTGATTAAAAGAAAAAAATTATTAATCGTTTAAATCACAAATGTGTCGAATTCAGTTGATTTTATTTCTGTATTGTTGCATTTAAAAAGAAAAACTCACGGAACTATATTCGGCAATTCGTTGCCACTCATACAATTAGTAAGGTAACTATTGATAATGTTAAATTATATGAAGTAACGGCTAGTAACTTTTTTCAAATGTTAAGATTTAACTGCTCACTTTGTTTCGAACGACTTATGTAATTATAATATTACGTGTAGGCCAATTTGTAAAGGGCGGGGAAGTAAAGCTCCCAATCAGCTGGGTTGGCGTGATGTGTTGTCGTGTTATGTACTAATGAAGTAGAGGAGCCGTGATTGGCTCAGTAGTTAGAACACTCGCCCCCCTCACAAACCAAGTTGATCCTGATTCGATTCCTGGTGGGATCGGTCCCCGGATTTTCATATGTAGTTATCATGCCGGATGATGCCGCTTGTCGACGGGTTTTCTCGGGAATCTGCCGTTTCCTCCTCAACTTTATTCCGGGCTGGAAAAAAAGTTAGCATCATGTCACCCCTCACAAGGTAGGCTGCGTTGGTGTATGAGGCACAAACCGATGGAGCGTTAAGAGTAACGTCGGTCGGCGTATGTAATGTATTTAGAGACATGCAAATTTCGCGTTATTATCAGGCAACAGACTGAACTGCAAGCTACTGTGTACTCATCTGACTTGTGCTGTTTGTCGACAGTTTGTGTGGCGCGCCTCAAGGACTCGTTCAACCAATGATATAAGGTCGAGTGTAAAATTCAGACTATCCTGCAATGCGGGCACACATGGAGTGTGTTTGGTTGAGTACAGGTCAGTGGATTCTAGCCTACCGCGAAATGATAACACGAAATTTGCATGTCTCTATGTATTATCGTTAGAGACACTGGAAAATCGCGGGAATAGTTGACTGTTTGCTAGGCTCCAACGTGATGTATATAACACTGAAAGTTTCATTATCAACATTGGCTATAGTTTATTTGTAGCATTTTTTTCTCTCTACAACGGGCCCAGTTAGAACTGCACAGCTTGGACACACAGCGTGTGTGATTTGTCCCAAAACTGTTCACACGTGTCACGGTTAATATAATACAGTTAATTGGAGACAATTTTAAACATTTTCGCGATTTTCCATGATCTCTAATTTGTAGCCTCTACACACAAACCCAGCAACTGGCGCGCAGAGCTTTACTATTATTCGTTTTCCTATGGGACTTTAAGTGGTGACCATATTATTTTATTTGCGATACATACGGTTCAAATTCCAGAGCATATTTCCATTATTGCGTTTTTCAAATCCGGATGGAATTAACCTAGATACGGCAGTTTAAAAAAAAGTGTTTTTAGTCATTTTGAGAGTTTTTGAAAATCGTGTTTCCAATAAGCGATCATAATTTTTAAACTGATAGAAACATTGTTTGAAATATTATTTTCTTTTCGTAGATGTACAAAATTTATTCGCTTCAATATGTTTCTTCTAAATATGATTACTTGAGACTCGCTGCAATGCGTTTCAAGCGCAGGTAGATAGGAACCTTAACTGCATGCTAACTAAAATAGCTGCACTTGACTAGTGAGGTAAATGACGTCGTCAAGTAGTTAGATAAACTCGTAGAGTAGTAGTTCGTTAAATTCTTGCAAACATTACGTAGTGCGTGGAGATGTTAGTGACGTGAGAAATCCGTACAAAAGAATTAGCAGAGATGTTTAGCTGCCTGGATCTGAAACCAAGAGTTGTCAAGTCGATGCATTAGTAGCTTATAATCATGTTTCTTAATGTAACCTAGCCCATACTAGTAAAATACTATTATTTCTTATTCTTTAATTTTTTATTTTTACTGTTTTTATTGTTATTGTGTACATGTATGCTGCTGGAAGAGAAATGTAACAAAGTATCTCCCCTTCGGAAAGCAATCATAAACCTCCGCAGTATCACAGACTAAATAGTAATACAGACGTGAAATGACGTGGCGGCTCGTTTGATATAGGCGAACTTGGCCGCTTATTGGCTGTCCGAGGCTGTAGACTCCAACCCCGTGTCTGTTTGGCTCCTGCATGTTACTACAGGTTTCCTATTGGCCTGGCTGCCGACTAGCAGAGCAGCTGCCTCACGCTGATTGGCAGTAGGTGTTTCCGCCATGTTGCTGGCCAGGGAAGCCATTTTGCTGGCGTGTGTGACTGAGTTCGCCTTCCTGCCGACTATTTCACTTCT
>PNEQ01000722.1:31025-49890 GCA_003012365.1 Medauroidea extradentata | reverse complement strand
ATATTCCTCGCCTTACAACCAAATGTGTCCGTTAAAATGGCCGCCATTTTGAAAATATCAACAGGGCGTAAAATAAATATATGAAAGTCAATTCAGGTTACTATGTACTGTGAATGTACAAAGTTTGAGGAAATTCGGTCCACCGGTTCAAAAGTTTTTAGATGGGCACGCACAGACACATAGACAGGGAGGTGATCTCATAGGTAGAGCCCACGATTTTTCGCGGAAAGAATTCTGCAACAGTTTGTTTCAATGACTTGTGTGCACATATGAAGCTCTGCTTCATGGTTACTGGCAGAATGTATTATTGCTAATAACTGAAAAATTTCGCGAATTCAATTACTTGCAGGGTAGAATCCATTGTCCTATGCATACTCAAGCCCCGACTATTGGTCAACCAGCTGCTACTCAGTGGAACAGCAGGCAATGAACGAATAGACGGGGCTTGAGTATGCATAGTATAATGGATTCTATCCTGCAGGTAATTGAATTCGCGGAATTTTCCAGTCCCTTATTAATAGGGCCACGATTTTGTCGCGAAAAGATTTTTGCCCCACTTTGTTTCAGTGTCTCACGTGCCAATCGGCACCTCTGCTTCATGATTATTGGCAACGTGTCTTTGTTCAGAAACGTTTCTCATTTGACTGCACCAATCAGAATAAGATTATTGTTAGAGCCCCGGAAATTTCGCGGGTTCATCGCCCAGCAGGCTAGACTCCACAGTCCTGTGTGCACTGTCGTCAGCTATATTTGTTCATTGGCTGCTGCTCCAGTGAGTGAGCATTTGAACATTTGACGATGTAGCGCAGGAGTCCGTGAGCGTTTTTACGCGTGTCCGCCATTGGTTCGGAGTCCGCAAGGTCACGTTTAATAAACAATGACCCGATCGAAATAGTTTCCAACATGTACATGACTTAGAAATCCAACCTCTCCTCAGTTGAATCCGCGAAATTTCCGGGGCTCTAATTATTGTCACTCCTTACGTCTGTAATTTGCCAAGGCAAGTGAAAGTAAAATTATCCAATTACGGGCGAAGTAGCAGACCTGTAGACGTGCACATGACGCATCGAAACCAAATGTTGCAAAAATCTTTTCACCATAAAATCGTGGCTCTACTAATTATTGAACAGACGTGGTTCATTTGACTGAGCCAACAGGAACAAGGTCACTGCGACACCACACGTCTGTGATTTGCGGGTAGAGTAGAGCCCTAGAGTTGAAAACAGCCAATCACTGACTTAACTGTCAAATAGTATACAAATTGATAGAATTTTAGACTTCATAAATCTTTTCGCCGTTGCTGTTATATACCTAACTGCAGTTAAGAAAATAATAATAATAATTTTATAGCTGCAATAAGGTCTGCAACAACAGTAACATAAAACAAAGATTTATGATGTCTAGAAATATATAAGTATATATTCTATCCTGCAGTTAGGATAAAGTTCCATACATTTACGCAAAATAAAGTTATGACACAATATACAAAAATTCAAGATGGCGACTATTTCTCCCTCGAATTGCGCATGGACGGCAAATAGGGAAAATAGTTCTACGAAAACATTGCAAGTCATTTTAACCGCGCTGCGAATAGAGACCATGTGCCTATCCTCGAGAGTGGTACTATGGCTCTTATCACTCCGCTGTTACCGCGCGTCAAACACGGAGATCTGAAACAGGTACACAGTAATCTTGAAACTATACTTACATTTTTTTTTTTTTTTTAATCCAGCACGCCGTTGTTTCGTGCCTTTCAAAATGCAAAAACGGTTTATTTTTAGACTGCTGTAACGCCAAAAATACCACGTGAATTCGTAAAGCACTAAGCGAAAGACACGCATTGGCCTTGACTTCAACTATCCAGAAATAACATTTGAGGATCACCGCTTAAGAGTATTGTGTACCGGTTTCAGATCTCCGTGTTTGACGCGCGGTAACAGCGGAGTGATAAGAGCCATAGCACCACTCTCGAGGATAGGCACATGGTCTCTATTCGCAGCGCGGTTAAAATGACTTGCAATGTTTTCGTAGAACTATTTTCCCTGTGGGACTTTAAGCCGTGACCCTAAAATTTTATTTTCGCATATTATTAAGTAAAGACCAATGCACGGACCTCATGTTGCAATTTACGGATTCAGGTCGTATTTTCAGAGTTACAGCACTCTAAAAAAAAAGCCGTTTTTAGCACTTTCCAGAGGCCCAAAAATCATGTTACTAACAAGCATACCGAATTTCAAAAAGCGGCTTACGTAGTTTCAAGTGGGTGTTCTTTTCATAGATAACAACAATAAGAATAAGTTCGGCGGTTTCGCGGGAAAAAAAATACTCGCATGACATTCCACAACACCGTCCAACGACTAAGTACTCTGTCCTCTTAAAGTCGCATAGGATAAAGACAGCAAGGAAAACCTTGCACACCAGTTTGGACGCTCTGACATTAAAGGCGATGTGCTTCTCGTCGAGCGTAGCACTCGGGCTCTTATAGCTCCATTGTTCCCACGCGACAAACGTGAAAAATTTTAATTAAGGCCGTGTTCTTTTGTTTCTACTGGTTTTGCGGTGATTTTTTTTTTTCAAACAAACTAGAGCAGATATAAGAATTCTGTCTCGCAGTTTTGTTTAAAACAATTTTTGCATTATAGCTATTAAAAAAAAATCTTATGGTTTCTACTAAAAAGTCAACTAACCATAATTTCGTTAATTATATAATTAGCTAAAACGATACTGATTACTGACTTGAAAAAAATGGCCAACATGGAGAAGACGATTTTAAAGAAAACTGCCACAAAAATTGTCATATCTGCTTTTGTGTAGGCGTTAAATATTACTATCGCAAAAAAAAAGTATAAACAAGGGGGTACAAACGCAAGGCGTAATCCCTTGAAAGAGCACGGCAAGACGCTCGATTTACGTATGTGTTCCTTGGATGATATGAGTATGGAGCAGTGACAGAATGCAAGAGCAGGAGGAAACGGGAGGACTCCAAGAAAACCCGTCTGCCAACGACATCGTCCGGCACGTTTTCCCACACATTTGCTCCAGGGGATTATCTGGAATATAAATCTCTCAATAAAAAGGAAACTAAAAGATCCGTTGTAGCATGACACAACGTTTTTAAATACTGTAAACAAAAATTCATTGTATAACAGACTTGCTTTGGAAGTCAAAGAACTAAAGGTTAACGAGAAATAGAGGTGTGTGTGTACGTGCCTCGACATCTGAAGGTCCTCAAAGACGCTGTAGACTCGTGTGGGAAAACACGCAAACACACGTCATTGGGCGAACCCACTACCCCCCCCCCTCCTCCATCCTTCGCAAAATGCACGTTTCATTTCTGCCTCGAGACTCGTGACCTTATGCTGCAGTAATTTGAGTTGAAGTTTTAGCGATTAGGTTGATAGGCGGGAGGGGGGAAGCGGGTAATGAATGACTCGAGCTCGTTGTCTGCAGCTCATGGCAGCTGCGCGCGCAAGTAGCGTGACGTTACGTCATCACCGAGCGACAGTCTCATAAGCGGACGTCGCCGCGGGACGGCAGACAATCTGTCGCGGGCGTCACAGCGGACATCTATCTCTCCTGCGACTTCCCAGACACCAGCCGACATGCGAGCAGGTGAGTTGTCTAGGAGGAGGAGGGGGGGAGAGCCGAGCGTGTAAATGCCGCGCTTTACGAGTGTAATGCTAAATATACACTTGCGTGCCCTGCAGTGTATTTAAATGTCGACTCTTCACGATAAAATTATGTCTGCTTAACATTTTCTTTCAGCCTTTCTGCAGTCATATTTAATATTTTTTACCTGAAAACTTCCCTGGAACAAAAAACTAGTGCAATAATTCATCCACTCTCAAAACTTAACATGTTTGGCACAAATTAAATACAGTTTTTGGATATTAAAAGTGTTGGGGAGTGTTGGACAATTCTGTTGAATTTCCAATTTTTGAGCCATAACATTTCTTCAAATTGTATTATCAAAATTGTGCTCTTCGACAAAGCTTAGGATATATTATTGGTGAACGGCTTGACATTGATAATAATACAATGTTTAATTTATTTGCCGTGTAGAATCATTGGATAACTTCCAAGAATTTTCTTGCAATAATTCTGCATGACACGTTAATGAAAGATTCCATTATTATCTATGTCAAGCAATTTGCTAAGAATATATCCTATTATTTGTCGAAGAGAAAATTATGATAATACAATTTAAATAAATGTTATGGCTAAAAAACTTACAATAAATTGTCTAACACTCCCCACTAAAGTCAACAGACTATAATCAAACCAGGGGCAGTAGAAGACCAGTTGTACTAGCTCTGAATTTTCGCTGCGCTGCGTAGGTACAAATAGCAGATAGAGATATTGGATCAGGGCATTGGGGCGTGATAGCTCTCCGACCAGTAACGCATCTAGGATTTGTAAAAATTAAGGTGGGAGACTTCCGACCGTACCACACAGATGTTTTTTTCCGGGAGGAAGGGTGCATAAAATTCAATAACTAATTTCATAATGTTAAAATTTATGTTGTATAAGCATTATTACTTAGTTATGTAATTCGTGACAAGGAATTATAATAACCATAACTTTCTAATACAAATGAAAACATTTTGGTGGTCCCGAATTTGGGAACGTTAAAAAGTAACTTTGAACACCTCCTCCCCTTCTCCAGCAAAGCAGAGATGTCTGGAGGCCCTCCTCCGGAAAAATTTGAATTTTCGTGATACAAAATTGTGGTAGTTGAGTCTCTGTAAGGTGAAATGAGACTCGGCCCATTTTCACTATTCTGTCTAGTGTAAGTTCAAATATTTATAGTGGGGCCATTGCCCCACCTTCCCATGAGAGGGGTTCAGCTAGGAAAGCAGGAAAAATTTGGATTTTAAGGTGCAAATTTGTACACATTGCACGTTGTTCGAACGTCAGACAGGCGGCCGCCTTAAGAGCCCGTGTCGCTTATTATGTTAAATTTTTCTCAATTCCTTGCTAATTAAAAATTTGGCAGGATTTAATTAAAAATATTTCAATAAGGGCGTAACGAATTACTTTACCTTTATTATGTACAATGTATTTGAAAAATTTAAGTGTAACTATGAAATAATTAAGTTTATTTAAATTTTAATACGAATATTCTCTTCCGCCAAATTATAAACACTAAATAACTCCCAGTACCGATTTCTTCTAATAATACGCAACTGATATTAAAATGTGATGTTTCTATAAAGAAACATCACCGGTTATTACTCACAGTCTTCGTTTATTAAACAAAAGCGGACATTATTAACAAAATATGTGAGGCAGCAAGGGGTGTCAGTATCCGCCATCTTAGAATTCTTCATCTCATTTCTTCTATAACGTCTTAGTCCAAGACACGGTTCTCCAGTGTGAATTTTTTTCTTTCCAGTATGCTGATTCCTTTCTCGCCTAAAATCGTTTTATGCAAATTATTTAAATTTAATATACTATTATACGAAAACTACGGAAGCTAAACAATTTTCATTTCAGTAAAAAAAAATATATATATATATATATATATATATATGTATATATATTTGCAACGTATATCTATAAAACAAACCACACCACGTACAAATAAAAATAATTTTAAAACAAATATTCAAACGCGTGGAAGGCGGTGCCCTTATCCAACCACCTCCATATATATATATATATATATATATATATATATATATATATATATATATATATATATATATATATATATATATATATATATATATATATATATATATATAGAGTTTTTCGCTGTCGAATTTTCGTAGTCATCATTACCAGGTAAAGAATTTAAAAACTAAGAGATAATTGGCTCCTTACTAAGAACACTTATACAAGAGTATACAAGAGACAGACCTGTGTCAAGCCTATGTTTGATTGACTGTTGGGTCACGGTGGCCGAGTGGTTACACTACTCGCCATCCGCCAAGGCGATAGGATTCCCGGTCCCAGGATATTCGCATTTGGAGGGTTTACTCGGAGATCCACCGTTTCTCCCCCTGCCATCAATACGGTGCTGCTCCATATTCACATCACGGCACCCCTCACCAGCGCCAAATACCTCGATGTTAAGAGTGCGTGGTAGATAGATAAACGTTGAAAACATCAATTGATTCCTACGTTTTTTTTCGAAGCCAATATGGATAAACTACTCAATGGCAATCCTAGATAATTGTATTTGCCAATTTTTTGAATAAATATTTATCCAGAATTACTAATTCGTTACGCGAGATCTCTTGCGCCGCAGTTAAATGCACGAGGTTCCGGCGTCAGAGATTGTGCCTCAGATGTTCGTAACACTGGAAACTATTTTGTTTAAAACGTTGGCTAAAACTATTGTCTAGGATTGCTATTGTTTAATTTTCGCAAATTGGCTTCAAGAAACCTACAGTTATAGATTAATGCTTTTAGCATTGAATTATGTACCACGCCCTCTTAGGCGCTTACCAAAATCTTTTCACTTCATTTTGATAGATTTTAAAATTACGCTTGGACTTTCAAACCATACGTAATTAATAGCTTATCAGTATTGCAGAGCCGACAAGTATTATTAATTCATTGCTGTGTGGCTTTGTTCGACAGGTGAGACCGTCTGTACGGCTGATCTGTGTAGAAACCCAGTGACGTCACTGAGCTCGTGCTTGCAATATTAAACCTGGTGATAAAGCGAAAGAAAAGCGGCGCGTACTAAGTGCGGGAAAAACAAGCGTAAAACAATATACCTTAAGTACTCGCTCTTTAGTGTTGTAGTAGTTTCGAAAACCATATATAAATTCATTCTTACAGTTTTAACACCTATATATCATCGTTTGAATCTGAATTTTTTCTGTTGCAATACACCTGAAATATCACATATTTTGCTGTCAAAATAAGCCAAAATGAAGCAACATAACTTTTTGCTAGCAAACTGTACATTATTTTTAAAATACGCTCTGGCAGTACTGTGTATCGTATGACTGTACACAGTCCCAAATTTTGTCAAAGCATTTGGTTGGTAAAATATTTGAGTCATTTGCAATTGTTTGAAATAAATGATAGGTCATGGCCTTGAGTTAGTGCTGTCAGTAACAATAGAACAATGGCAGTTGTTCACAATCTGGCCATCGTCGGGATAGATTTACGAGTTGGGCGTAATTTATCAGTCATTTCCAAACAATTCCTAGTATAAGCAGCCCAACGTTATAAATTTCGTAATTATTTAGGAAAAAGTCCCTTCTGTACCAGTAAAATGTTTGCTGTATGCATTATTGTGGACAAGGGTTCCAGTAGAACAATTCTGCCACCATAATACAAAATAAATTAACCCCACTTTCGAACAAAAATTAATTAATGACATACTTTTTTTCAACTATTTGTCAGCATTATGTCATATCCAGCCATAAACTTACCCCAGACTTCAATAAACAAATAAAAATTATATTTTAAATTTTCTTCATTACTAAAAGAGAAACCAGATATCCATATGTTAATATGTAATACCTAGAGATGATGGTAAATCACTAAAACTTTTTGTATCAGCATACCCTTGAAAATACTGTAGTTTCTTGCAACATGTGTGATTAGATATTGCACACCTGACCCAACGTAGCTGTCTTCCGACCAATAATAGGCATCAAACACTGCAATAGTAGGATTATTATTGGCTCAGTCAAATAGGGCAACAGCTCTAAGCACAAGCAAAAGCCAGTAATCTTTACATAAACTGAACGTACGTTGAAACCCAACAAACAGTCAAGTTTTCCCGCGATAAACCATCATCTCTAGCAATACCTTAACTGAAATGGAGTTGAGGATTTTTACTTTAGTAAACGGAATTACGATTTTTGTTTGTTTTGATATTGTGTTGGTAACCTGGATTTGAGGTATTTTGTTTGATCAAAATGGTGGACTTGCGACATATTTCAATGGCTTTCTTTTGACTTCCTAACTAGGCATAAATCCTTAACTCAATTTTGTTCTTTTTTTTTTGTAATGGTATTTGCCTGTTATTTGACTATCATATTAATACATCATCTTGTAAAGCTGTTTCCTGGCAAATTTGTACTAACGGAGTTAAGTTTATCAAGATTTTGAGGCAAGAATTGTTCTTTAGCAAGATAAAAGTTTCGTCGGCTTCGGGTCGTTTTTAACTGTAAAACTTCGCTAAACGCATACTGTATGTTGAGACCAACACGATGTTACACTAAATAAATTTGTATATTTTTCTATAAGAAACTCTTCCGAAATGTATTGCTCAAGTATTCGTTCTCTGCGTGCTATCTCTTCCCTTGTTGGCAACGAAGCAAATGAAATGTCAATGTATGTGCTCTTACTGATAACAATATTGCCGGATGATAACCTCTGTTAGCATGACCTGCTCTCGGTGCTATATTAAAATAACCAATGCAGCATTAATGCTGCATACGCTGCTTATATATATATATATATATATATATATATATATATATATATATATATATATATATATATATATATATATATATATATATATATATATATATATATATATATATATACGCTGCTATATATATAGTAAACAATGTATAAAGTAAAAAAATGTATATAAGTATATTGCAGTGTCAGAGATATATTGAAATATGGATAAAAAGTCAAGTTTGGTTAACGGTATTGTTTGAAATTTTTCCTCCAACAATATTAACTGTATGGTTTGATTATATTCCTGGGTGTTGTAGGAACATTCAGAGATATTATTACCGCAAATTATCTGCCCACAGTCCAAGAAATCCTTTCCTGTCTACCGACACTACTGATTGGCAACTTCGCCAGTGCAGTGGGTCTTTAGAAAATATTTGCCCTAGCGGCTAGGTTATATGTTTAATGGATTGCAAATAAAAATAACCTAGGGATATTTGCGCATTGGTAGGATAACATTTGAGAGAATATAGCACTCCACAGCTGTCAGACCTCTTTCAGCTTACGTAGATTATTGTATTTCTAGTTTAAGCAATGTGAAATATCGATTTTCGTGGGTACATGTACCTTCCGTACTGTACTACGTAGTCCGTACAGTGTTTTCTATTAATTTCACATAGAGGACCATCTGAATGTTAGAACCTGTAGTCAGAACCATCCTGTGTTATGTTAGTCAGGAATTGTCTGTTTAAAAGACTTTCCGTAACTGAATTCAGACTTACGACGCTATTGCCATGCGCATTTAATTATTGTAAATCTCGATGCAGCAATATACAACACTAATATAAATGGAATTCTTGTACAGGTTCGAAAAACAGTGGCGTATCGTGGTCGTGTTCCAAGGCATGTAATATAAGCTCTGACTATACACTTCGAGCACATGGACTCAGTTTTCATATCCAATACACATGTGTTGTGTAGACCGTGGTGTTGTATATGTTTCTTGCCTCTCGCACGCTACTGGGGGAAGAGCCATCTTTACAATTTTTAATATGAAAACTTTCATGTAACTAAAATCTGGTATAAACGTTTCAACACTCTCAAAAGTTAACATACATTGGCCCTATAAAACATATTTATAATTAATTAAAAGTTTTGCTGAGTGTTCAGTTTATATACCACTATTATCTACTCACATGCCGCCATGATGCAATGTTTACTTTGTTCCCCTTGTTGTTATTTTGTTACTTAACTGGTCTGTCTAGCATTCCTCAGTGTGCCGAGAGAACCGAGATTTCTCGATCGTGATCTCAGTTTCGAGATACAGGAACAAGCTTTGTTGAGGCAACTGTCTAGCGTTGTTACCATCAGCATTCGAGGAGGGCGAGAGTTTCTTCGACATATGCACCATAGGTAGAGATGATGGTTTATCGCCGGAAAACTTCACTGCCTACTGTGTTTCAACGCCCGTTCAGTTTACCAGAATATTACTGGTTTTCTCATGCAAGTGGAGCTGTTGCATTATTTGACTGAGCCAATAAGAATCCAGCTATTGTAACATGTGTTGCCTGTTATTGGTCTCCAGACAGCTTCGCTGTGTCAGACGTACATCAGCCAATTATATGTGTTACGATTAACTACAGCGTTTTCAAGGGTATTTTGGCACAAAACATATCTAATGATGGTATATTGCGGACATGTTTTGTGCCAACATTCACTTTAAAACACTGTAGTATCTTGCAATATATATGATTGGATAATATACGTCTGACACAACTTATTATTCTCTGCAGACCAATACTAGGTATTATATATTACAATTGCGAGATTATTATTGGCTCAGTCAAATAGGGTAACAGGTACAGGTACAAGCGAAAGCCAGTAATCTTTTGGTTAGCTAAACGTACTGTGAAACACAGTAAATAGTCAAGTTTTCCCGCGATAAACCATCATATCTAACCATAGGTTACTATAAACAGTACTTTAATTTCTGCGACATCTCATCCTGAGAATGATTGTTAGACAATAACCAGAACGAGAACATAAATGTCAGACTTCTTAACAGGTACAATTGTTCTGCATATTAGATGTTTATTTTCATTTTTGAGAACTTACAATGATTCACATAAATTAACGTTTCGCATAATACATAGACTGATTTGTGTGAACCATAGACATTTATAGCTTAAAACTAGATTTCGGAAACAGATCGTTTATGTAAATCATTTACATAGGATTCACAGAATTGCACATGTAAGGTGGTGATGCTTAGTAAGAACATGGGGTATGTCATACTTTCTTTGCTCTTCGTATACTCTTTAGTGAAATTACTTCTCAATACCACTTTGCATCCAGTGGAATTATGGATGTAAATAATTATTGTCGCCCCAAAATCATAAGTAAACCTCGTTAGTTAAGGTTACGCTTTACAGAAACTTCTTCATAATTTTTTCTAAAATATGTAACGAATTCTCTCTTTTATGGATGTCGTTCTTGGAAGACAGGCGTAAAAGAAGTGGAACATATATTGAGATGAAGTATATAAAAGCCAAGTGATAATTATTACGGCAGTGCAGAGGGTTGTAAATGAACGCCGGTCTGTGATTGGTCACAACTAGGTCCACGTAAATTTCGCGAAAAGAATTTTGCCCCAGTTTGTTTCAGTGCCTTACGTGCACATCTGCAGTCTTGCTTCATGGTTATTGGCAGCGTGTCTGTGTTAAGAAACGTATCTCATTTGACTGAGCCAATTACAATAACGTCCCTGCAACACCACACGTCTGTGATTTGCCGGTAGAATCCCAAGGCTCGTGAGAGTTAAAATATCCAATCATTGACCACGAAGCAGAACTGCAGATGTGCACGTAGGGCACGGAAACAAATTGAGGCTAAATCCTTTTCGCGAAAAACAAGGGTCCCTAGTCACAACACAATGTACACACTGTGCCCATGCACACACGCACCCACACACGACGGACTGCGAGAGTATCGTCAGTGTGGGTAAAGTGGGTCAGCAAGGTTGTCGACTGCTGCCCCGGACAGACGGGGTCAACTGCCACATGGCGTCTTGTTATCTCACATGAATGAGGCTGTGTCGTGACATCTTCCCGCGCCACAACCACAGAATATTTAGGAATACAGAAGTGAAATAGTCGGCAGGACGGCGAACTCACTCACACACCCCAGCAAAATGGCTGCCCTGGCCATCAACATGGCGGAAACCCCTACCACCAATCAGTCTAAAGCAGCTGCCTTCAGGGGTGTCATTTCAGGTTTTTCTTGGGAGGGAGGGGACAGGATTTTTTTTCGGCGACAGTGACCTTGTTGCATTTTTTTTATTAATTAAGCATGTATAAATTAGAAACTTTATAATAATAAATCTTCAGTTTTATGTGCTTAAGTTAGCATTATTTAATAACAAAATACAAAAAATATATTTTATACGCTTAAAATTCTAAATGACGTCCCTGGCTGCCTTGCTAGTCGGCAGCCAGGCCAATAGGAAACCTGCAGTAACATGCAGGAGCCAAACAGACACGGGGCTGGTATCAACAACCTCGGGCAACCAATAAGCTGTGAAGTTCGCCCGTATCAAATGAGCCGCCACGTCATTTCACGTCTGTATTACTACCTAGTCTGTGCCACAACTATTCATTTTAACATCTATATCAGCAATAGTGTCCTAGGCCCGAATCCTTTTTTTTTTTTTATGCACCAGGTCATGCGTCCATTGCGTAAACGTGGCTAACCAATTCAAGAACAAAGCGAAATATGGTAATTATCTCATTTTGTACACTACGCCAATATTCAATTTTTAATTTAAATAAAGGCCTTCATCAGTTTCATATTTTGCTCTTTTAAAAAAATTTTGGAAACAACAGTAATTTCTTTCCCATTATTTAATTTCAATTCAAAAATCTTTCAGGGAACTTTTTCATTTAGCGTTTCATGGCGTCTGTGTTTACAATATATTATTTTATGTCTTGACTTAAAATTCATTACACAATCATAAAGGACACACAAATATTATGTTGAAAGAAAATGTCAACAGATATTATGTGATTGCTTAGTTGCCGAGCAGTTACAAGGAAAGTCTTCCGGTGCATATACTCTACATACTGAGCAAAGCGTTATGTATAGCGGGAAGAGAAGATATTGTAAATAAAGTGGCCAGTTATGTTCGCTGCACGCACGTAATTCAAAACCCCACACTCGTCTACTAACAATAGGGTTTGTAAATACACATTACTCTGCCATGTGAAACGGCGTATTGTCAACACACCGGACTTGAATCCAGTAGCAGTGTTGCCAATTTAGCTGCCCCTCCCCTCCGCTAAAGATTTTTTTATTATTATTTATGTTTTTTTTTAATCCGGCTTAACTTGAAGTCTAAATAAGTTCTTTTTTTTGTGAGATATAAGTTATGTAGTTTAGTATTAAGGATCGATTATGTATCTTTGGCTGCATATTAGAGAGAGAATCAACGCGAGAACATGTCAAGGATGTTCAAGTGCGATAAAATTATAATTTTATATTTATATGAAATAGTGATAGTTTTGTAGATTATAACTGTAGGTACAGTTTTCTCCAACGAAACAATTTTAACTCTCATAGTTTTCTCATAACGGTGCGTCAAAGTCAAAATTTGCAATGTCTGCTGCCATGCAAATAGTAAAAACCAATCGACTTACATAAGTGAAATAATTCACTGTGAAATAATATGCCACAGCCTACATAATAAAACATTTTTTAAAAAATCCCGTATTTTGTCTTTAAAAAAATTGCTGAGTTTTCAATTTTTTTCACTGTAGGCTACTTTCGCGATTTTTTAAAAAAATTCAAAAAATTTCGTTATGGTAATTTAAATAACTTACTTTATTCCATAGCTTATTGCGAATTATTTTATTAAAGTAGGTCAGTTGGTTTTCACTATTTGCACGGCAGCAGAACATACAAATTTTGACTTTGACGCACCGTTATGAGAAAACTATGAGAGCTAAAATCGTTTTGTAAGTGGAAACTGTACTCACAAGTATCGTTTACAAAACTAACACTATTTCGTATAAATATAAAATTATGATTTTATCGCACTTGAACACCCTTAAGCATAAGAAGTGTATTTACTTGAAGTTCCTACCGTATCTTCATTCACTGTAGTTTTTAATATGAGGGGATGGCGGATATTTATCTCCAGAAGGAAGACCGTTTAAATAACCGAAATCTTTGAAATATTTTTACAACATGGCGAATAATGGGTTTTGTTGGAGATAATCCATTGTAATGAATGTTGCTGAGTCGCAGAAAAAACTCACTGTTACATAAAAGTACTAAGCACAAGGAAATTTTATTTATTTATTTTTTTTATGTTCTCATGCCTAGCACTTTTATGTAGCTCTTCAGTTTGTCGGTTTTAGTCAATGTTATTTTTATTTTATTCGTATAAATCACATGTTGCATTTAAAAAACAGTGTTGTAATAGGATTTTAATAAATATTTAATAAATATTAACCAAAATAATTTTTATGTGAGTTTAGATTTTTTAATTCAATTTTTATTTTTTTAAATTTTTTTTTTCTCTTTTGGCAATTCTGTCGGGAGTGCTGCGGTCTGGTTCCTGGTTGCCTACCTTGATTGTCCCAGGTTATTTCAGGATAATGCTGAGATGGTATTCAACCACAGGCCACACCACACTGGAAATTTTGTATTATTTTGCGACTAATTTCGGAAGAAACCAATTCAACTGTTTGGGTTATCAAATTCTTCACATTTTTGTGAGAAGAGTACTGGTACACCTGGAATTTAAGAGGGCGTGCTAGATAAATAAGCGCTGAGTTCTTCAATTGAGATATACGCTTTTGTTAGAAAAACTACAGAACAACAATCCTTGATAATTATATTTGCCAACTTTGTGAGCTAACATTCACCCAGAATGATGCGTTTGTTAAGCGTGATCTCTTACGCCGGTATTAAATGTACGAGCTTTAGGCGTCAGGGATTATTCTTCAGTAATACGTTAATCGAGAACATTTTTGCTCAGAAATTTGACAGAAATTACAGTCTGTTTTTTTTTTTTTTTTTTTTTTCAAATTGGCTTCGAGAAACCTACAATTCTGAACTGATCCTTATAGCGTTGAATTATTAACCATCTACTCTTGAGGTAGTAACATAGAACCACCAGAAACTGCTCCGTCATTGTCTCAACAATGGGAGATGTTATAAGTGTGTTGACGTAAAGCTGCGTTATGTGTGCTATTCGTGAATAACAAGTTTTCGTTTGTACTATGCTTAGTTTGATTGATTCGTGTTAGTTTCTCTTGTCGGGGAGGTAATTCTCAATCATCCTGCGCATAGCTTTATGTTCGTTGCGGCTGTAGATCCAGTAGGCCAATTTCCTGAAAGGGTTACAATAAATTTTCCACCTTTTCCTTGTAATGCCGACAACAAACTACGACGCTTCCCCTACTGCGTCCCTATAGCCTACAATTCATTCAATTGCGTCGTTCTTTCTCTCTCTCTCTCTCTCTCTCTCTCTCTCTCTCTCTCTCTCTCTCTCTCTATATATATATATATATATATATATATATATATATATATATATATATATATATATGTGTGTGTGTGTGTGCGTGTGTGTGTGCGTGTGTGTGTGCGTGTTGGTGTGTGCGTGTGTGTGTGTGCGTGTTGGTGTGTGCGTGTTGGTGTGTGCGTGTGTGTGTGTGCTTGCGTGTGTGTGTGTGCTTGTGTGTGTGTGTGTGTGAAAATGTGGAGGGGCAAAACTCTGAATTGAACGGGGTACCCGAAAAATTTAGTGAAGCAGTTGTATTTTTCAAATTGTTCTTTTAACGATCAACGTCAGTTGCCACGCCTTGCAACGACTTGCGGAAGGAAGTTTGGGAAGGCCACAACTTCCTTCCCCCTTTTTCTTCCGGTGCTTCTTCAATTACGAAATGATTGTTTCCGTTTGCACATACTTTTTTTTTTTGCAATTGGGAAAACCAGTTCATTTACTACGTTATGCTCTCCTCAGATTAATAAGACATACGTATTTACGGCAAGTCTATTTGTGGAACACAATTTCATTCCCTGTGTTTAACTGGGAAAAAAATAATAATTTGTCAAATTATTTAGGAAAATAACATGGGCTGTATATGTCAGTCGCAGAAATTAGTATAAATGTATTAACACACTGTTAGCACAACAATGGTTTCCACGCACAAGCAGCAGGCCATGTCGGTACTCACAGAATTATGTTTTACAACGCAACCATGTTGTTAAGTTCACACGTTATTGTGAAATTATCTTCGCCAATCAAAGTAGACTACGTTAAACACGCACATGTATTATTCGATGAATCATTTCTACTTTACTGCTCTTCAAAATTCGTGTATAATACATTAGCTCTTATTGCGGAAACGATGTTTATGAGCAACAGTGACAACGTGCATAATCCTCCATACAACAAGGGCTCAAATACGCTGACTTCAAGTGTTTGCCTGTGCAGTATGCGGCATAGCCATCCCCTGGTAAGGTTGATTCTACTACAGGTTAGAAAAATAATGTGTTTTCTTATGGGAGCGATTGGCATAGGGAAATTACTGCCGCTAGTATCGCTGCTATCACTAAGAGACCAGAAAAACACGAAACTGTAGTAGAATTAAATTTAAATAGGCTTGGAAATTACAGAATTAATTCACGTAATTTTAAAGTTAACTAAACCAATTCCTCGTTTTACATTATCAACTATATGTAACTTAAAATTCAGGAAAGCTCTGCGGTTGGTCAGCTTATACCAGCGCTCAAGCGACAGAAATTTTTCCTACCACAAACTTTTAACATTGATATTTTTAACCTGTGGTAGAATTAACCATGCCTCTTGTCTTAAGGGGCCTCCCTAGATAGGCTGTGTTTGTATGTGTGAGGTAAGAGCGGTAAGGGTGCCGCCAACCGACGTATGTAATGTATTATCGCCTCTCCGCGCAAGCCATTCCGTTGGCGTGCAATGCTTTACTGTTATCCTTTTTCCTATAGAACACTAAGCGGTGAACACAATATGTTATTTGTGGCTAGCATAGTTCAATATCTAACGCTTGTATCTATAGTTTTGTTTCTCGAATCCTATTGTTGATTTTCCAGATACGGCAGTCTGAAAAAGCCATTTTTAGCCGTTTGAAGGGTCCGAAAATAATGTTTCTAATAAACGTGCCGAATTTTTAAAACTATAGCGACATAGATTGAAGTGTGTGTTCTTTTCGTAGATATACACATAGAATGTGCGTTAAATAGTTTCGTCAAAAAGAGAATAGTCGTAACTCGCTACAACGCATTTGAAGGGCCCTTAATAAACGGTTGTCATTAATTTGTTCCAGGAAGGGTGGCAGTACTGGTGCTGTTAGTGGCCCTGTGCCACTCGGCTGTCGGCAATGGAGGCCTCGTCATGCTGCAACAATCCGTCAACGAGTTCTCTGTGGATCTTCTCAAGGTCAGCCTTCCATCAGCCTGTCTGCTCTGATAACAACTTGTCTCGCTAGGCGCTTGTGAGAACGTAGTGGGTATAATCCTACTCGGTAGCACTGGTCACGTGACTGGATATACTCAGTCGTTGGATGTTTAAGAGGAGTCTTCGCCGGCATCGAATTGCCGAGCTACAATTTTTTTCTTAGATGATAATGTACCCGCAAGTATGGTCTACAAAACTAACAATGTCTCATACAAATAAAAAATAATATAAAATTATGATTTTTTCCTCTCTGGAACGCCCTTAACTACAGGGGCGTCATTTCAGGTTTTTTTTTTGGGGGGGGGGAGGGTGACAAGATTTTGTTTTCCGGTGACAGCTACGTTTACTAGACGTAGCATTCACAAAACAAAACCTGGATGTGGAGCGCAATAAGGGACTTATTTCGAGCTATGTTGCCACACTGTGCACGTAACAATGTCGCACAACAAAATTTTGCCACAAACATTTTCGGCTCCAGTTCAGCCCTGGATACGCGTGACACTTACTTACTATTACACTGTTAAAAATTTCCGTAAATTCACGGAAATATTTACAGAAAAGTACTGTGATTTTACGGAAGTAGCTTCCGTAATATTTTGTTTACGGAAATTTGTCCGTATTGCCAGTTTACGGATGTTTGACAGTAACTTTCCATAAATTCATGAAAATTGAAAATATGTTTCTACAATTTTAAAGCATATTATACTGTGTTTCTTAAAAAAAAAAGTGGTATTAATAATCACTATGAATCCTGGATGTCAAATACAAAAGTCGTCTCTTATAAAGTTGATATCTTACCACTGCATGTAACTCATAAACCTGTAAAGTGTCGCTGTGGTTCAATGGTTAGAGCTTCTGCCTGACAATTATAAGGTCGTGGGTTCAAATTCCAGCATCTTCGAAACATTTTTCAGGTTGCTAAATAGTGCGGCAGAATCCCGATAACACATAATAAGAAAATGTATTTCTAGAAAATGGAGTGCTAGCAGATTACAAAAACTTAAATTTTTTTGCGGAAAACGGATTGTCCGTTAATTTACGGAGGGTTCCGTTATCAAGAAAAACTAAGTGTCCGTTACTTTACGAAGATTTCTGGATAATTTATTGCCAGTACTTTTCCGTAATTTCACGGAAATTTTTTCTAACAGTTTAGATATGGTGAAATTTCGTTAGTTCAATGACCTGCTTGTTAGAATAAAGTATGCTATTTGTCCACTAGCAGCTACTCAGTGGAACAGCAGACAATGAACTAATAGACAGGGCTTGAGTATGCATAGTATAATGGATTCTAGCATGCAGGTCATTGAGTTCGCGAAATTTCACCATCTATACTATCATACGTCCGTTTCTGGACATCCTGCGTAGCAACTGGGGATGATTTGCTTTTCCCAATGCTGACAAAGTGCAGGTGTGGTCGAGAACCACTCAAATGTGTGTATGTATGTGTACAGGGCATGTTCTCCGGGGAGCCACGCAACCTGGTGGTGTCGCCTGTCAGCGTATCAACACTGCTAGCAATGCTGGACCAAGGAGCCAAGGGTGAATCTGCAAAGCAGATAGAGTCTGTCATACATCTGAACAGAAGGAAGTCTAGGGTACTATACGGTCGTCTCATGCACAGCTTCAAACAGGTAACTAACCTTCACCACTACAGCACTTTTAACACCATCACATTTTCCTTCAAGTCTTATAAATTTATTGAATTCTATTTACTGTATGGCATGCAGGGCCTTTGTCATAAGGGGGGGGGGGGGAAAGCGCGAAAGTGTACATTTGTCCCGGGCCCCGAGGCTTAAGGGCGTTCGAGTGGGGAAAAATTCATAATTTTATATTTGTATAAAATAGTGTTAGTTTTGTAGACATTACTGAAGAGTACATTTACCTCTAACGAAAAAAAATTAGCTCAGCCAGTTTTCCCGTAATGTCACTTCAAAGTCAAAATTTGCATAATTTTACTTCATACAAAACTTGAAAACCAGTAAATATAAT
>PNEQ01000722.1:0-20554 GCA_003012365.1 Medauroidea extradentata | reverse complement strand
ATGAACGCCCTTAAGGTCACAGTCTTCTATTTACGTTACATTTTCGAGCATTATTTTTTAAAGTGTGAAGGGTTGCAGCTATCGGAAAACAGTTTCGTAACTGTGTTAAATTAATATGCTACAATGTAAGTACCGCAATTTTTATTAAAATAAAAAGTATGGTCATTTCCTTGAATATTGACTGAAAGTAAGTTTATCGATTGAAAAGAATAGCCAAAGTTATAATTTTTACAAGGCTATATACTAAAACAATTTTTTTTAACGCAAGTATGAAACGATTTTACGATTTATGCTCCATTTTAGGTTTTTAAAAATATCGCGAAAGTAAGGCATATTCAATGGTCTTAACCGTAAAGCCGTGCTTTATGTAAGAATAAGGCTATGCTAGATACTTTTTACACATTGGTGCAAAAAAGTCAGAACTTTTTTAACGTAGGCTAATGCTTTGAAAAATTTACGAACTAAGAGCAGTCACACAATGCAAATGTAAGCGTTTTGCGAAATAATGTACCGTTCGTTCACAATAAATTATTTTGCTTTATTCTTGGCTTATTCTTTTAACAAAACCGATCATACTTTGAGAGAAAAAATCTGAAATATCATGAGGTTTACTGCTACCAAAAATTTAGGCACAAATTATGATATATTTGAGGCATAACGTTGTAGGTATCGATCTTTGAAAGAGTTGGACAATTGGAATGCATGGCTGGATATAGTTTCTTGGACATACTCTATTGCGATGTAGAAGTCGCTCAAATAAAACAAAAGTGAACAGGAAAACAAAAGCCCCCTCATCAGTCGCACTCGTGTTCTCCAACTCTGGGAGTCTGTTTCCTGAAGACGACATCAGATTCCAATTCCCGATACGTCGTTTTACTGTTCGTGTCTGGGAAAGTAGAGTGTTTTGTTTCGTCTCAACATTGTGTCGTATACTTGCGGTTGATATATTTATTATGTTTGTTCTTTTGCCAAAACAGGCCTCAAACTTTCTTTTTTTTCTGTTTTGTTGGTGTCTGTTTACTTTTGTTTGGCTATCCTTGTTTTATTTGGCACGCTTCAATTTACGGAACGTTGTGTATGTATCCTGGTGATTAAAGCATTACCAATTTTTTTTCTATTCACTTTAATTTTCTTTGACATACTTCTGCATCGCAAAGGAGTGTATTAAAAAAACTGCTCCAGTCAGTGTATAGATTCTTCGAAACGAAAATTATTTTGCTCGAAAAAAAAAAAAAAAAAATTTAAAATTACTGTAAACTAATAGTATGGGCTAAAGAGTTAATAAGGACAATTCCTAGAAAAAGTATTTAATATTCACATTATTCTTCCGAATTATTTCAATATTAAGGGCTTGTTCCCGAGTTTTTTTCAAACTGGTGCCAATAACTCAAATATTTTTTAACCAAAAGTTTTGAAAAAATTTGAGTCAATGTGCAATCACACGATGCACAATACTGTAGGCACGTTTGTACCATTCGTCAGCAAAAAAATAATTTCCTTCATTTTTGCTTATTTTCACGACGAAAAACGTGGTACTTTGGGTAATGAACTCTAAAAAACCGTTCAGTATAATTCTACAAAAATATTCAGCTACAAATTATAACATATAAGTGTCAAAACTGTGCAGCGAAATGTTGATATGAGTATTAGGCCTAGGTAGCAATAAAAAAAATATTTTCGGAATCACTGCAAAACTCCGTAACAAGGCCTTAAATGCAGCCAAGCAAGACAAAAGCTCCGAGAACATTGTAATTTTCAAATTATTACTCAAATTGGTTCTGTATACGAGTGTTTGTGACCGGACTCCAAGACGTTTTGAACTTCTATAATTAAGGGGATGAAAATACGTTAAATGTGTTTTCGATTATTCCTCCGTGTCTATCGACCCAATCTATATATCGAAGGTTATTTGCTTTAGATTGATACTTTTGTAAACACTCCAAATACCATTAAAAATATTTTCCGATTTCAGCCCCATAGAGGTTAGATAAGGGTAACATGTGTTTTCGATTCACAATCGATGTATATAGCTTCCAATGATTTTTATATAGCGACGTGATCTTTGTTTAAGGTTGATGCTTACTCAAATACCTGAAAAGTGATTTCACGAACTTTCGGAATTCCCCACCTAAGGAGGTGAAACGGGGTGAAATGTGATGAAATGTGTTTTTAATTAATCGTCGACATGTCTGGAACTGAACGGAATATTGTCGTGTTTTTCACGTCCAAGAGACACCAGTTAAGTTGTCATCTGATAGAATGGTATTTCGAAATTCAGTCTCTTAAGAGGTGAAAAGACCTGGAATGTGTGTTAGATCAATCTTCGATATATATCGAACCCATCGAGATATTCAGTTTATTTTTTATTCAGGATGATGATTACGTAATGGCCGTAAAACGGTTTTAAGATTTCTTAAATTGCTCAAATGATTGCGGCTTAAATATACGTTAATAGTTCAACTGCGATGCTTTATTGTAGCGCAAGGCAAAGAGAATTGATATTATAATACCAACTTTCACATTTTTCTTCTCAGAATCTCATAAGAGTGAAAAATAATTCAATATGGCGACTGATGCCGAGCCTAAGAGGACGTGGTAGATAAATAAGCGCTGAGTTCCACAATTGAGATCTATGTGTTTTTGAAAGTCAGTACAGAAAAACTACCAAACAAAAATCCTTGATAATCATATCAGCCAACTTTATGAGCAAACATTCACCCAGAATGATGGATTCGTTACGCGTGATCTCTTGCGCCGCAATTAAATGTACGAGATTGCGGCGTCAGCTATTGTTCTTCAGACATACGTTTCCAGAGAAAAATTTTTGCTCAGAATGTTGGCAAAAAGTTTTGTCTAGGATTGTTGTTCTTTGATTTTCGCAAATTATCTTGGAGGAACGTACAATTCTGAACTGGTGCTGTCAGCGTTGAATTATCTACCACGCACTCTTAAGACGCATGTTGTGTGCAGCTGGGAGTGACAGACGTGTTCGACGACAATCTGGCCAACCTTGGGGACATCACCAAGATACAGCTGGTGGTTTCCAAGGCCGTGCAGAGGGCGGAGATGAAGATCGACGAGGCTGGAGGCTTGGCTGCGGCGGCGACAGGTGAGTCTATTGTTCGCAACCCACAGTAGCTACAGTTGATCACACTACCCACGTAGCAAATACAATCATTTTTCAGTTGGCCAGCTGTTGGCAGAAGTGGCGAAAGTTCGCTAGAATGATTGTCTACTTTTGATGGAATGGTTGTTAACCAGGCCATATCAGTAAATATGTTTGTAGTTATGCTGAAACAATTTTAATGTGGACAACCTAGTTTAAAAAGACTGACATATTTCAGTATACGGTCCACAAGCAGATTATCAAACTAACTCACAAGCATCTTGAGTATATTAAGAATGCTTGTGGTACACTTGTGGTTAATGTGTGGGTGATTTCACTATGTATCATGTATACCACATGTGGCCGCGGGTGTATTCCGCATTTTTACTGCCTGTAGGCTGCTTATCACGATCAGATTTGCACAAGTGGGCCAGTTGATGTTTGCTGTTTGTGTGCGCATCGTAGAGCACGTGATATCAAGGGTGTTCAAGGGCGATATAATCATAGTTTTATATTTTTATGGAGTTATGCTAGTTTTTAGACGATACTTGTGAGTGCAGTTTCTTCTTACTAAGTAATTTTACCTCGCATATTTTTCTCATAACAGTGCGTCAAAGTCAAAATTTTCATATTACGCTGCCATGCAAATACTAAAAATTAGTTGGCTTACTTAAATTAAATAATTCACGGTTATTTAACACTCCATGAGCTACGCAACAAAGCATTTAGAAGCCCACACGTAATATTTTGAATTTAAAAAAAAAAAAAAAAACGCAAAAATACAAGAAAAAAAGTTGAAAATTCAGCAATTTTTTTTAAATACAAAAATTGTTAACTTGAAGTTGTTTTTTTAATACTTTGTCACATATCCCATGGCATGTTATTTCACTGGGAGTTATTTCGTTTTAGTAAGTCAAATGGTTTTTACTATTAGCATGGCTGCGCAACATGCAAATAAATGTTGACTTTAACGCACCGTTATGAGATAAATATGCGAGGTAAAATTGTTTCGTAAGAGAAAACTATACTCACAAGTATCGTCTACTAAGCTAACGTGAATTCATTCGAATATAAGAACTATAAATTTATCGCACTTTAACACCCAACAATTTTATTGCATTTTCAATTTTTGAGCCGTAACGTTTATTCAGTTGTATTATCAAACTTTTTTCTCTTCGACAAAGCACATGATATATTCTAGTAAACTTCTTGACATAAATAATAATGGAATCTTTTGTTAATTTGTCATGCAGAATCATAGCAAGAGAATTCTTGAAAGTTAACCTATAATTCTCTTGCATTGATTCCGCATGACAAATTAATGAAAGATACCATTTTTATTTATGTCAAGCAATTTAACAATATTGTGTCCTATGCTTTGTTGAAGATAATATATTGATAGTAAATTTGTAATAAATGATATGGCTCGAAAACTGAAAATGCAATCAAATTATCTAACACAGACTGGAATTCCTTTGTACTGTTTAAAAAATTCCGGAATTTACGAAAATTTACCTCATGTATGGCAATTTTTAAAAAAGACAAAATGTCTTTGTTGTATGTTTTTAAATCTTTTAGCACAGTGCCCATTATATCTAATATCAGTGTAAATTATTTCATTCAAGCAAGTCACTTGGTTTTTGTTAAACCTATGTTCCTGTAACTTGCAAATTCTGACTTTGACATGCCGCTATGGGGAGACTATGAGAGCTAAAATATTTATACAAACGGAAAATGTAGTCACAAGTTAATGTCTATAAAACTAACACTATGCCAAGCAAATATAAAATTTCAATTTTTGCCACGTGAACGCCCTTAAGGGGGTCTGGACCCCATTATTCTATTCTTTGTATGTAATATAAGTTCAACGTTTCGAAAAATTGTTGTTGGGGGGGGGGGGGACCTCCCCCCTTCGAGCGGGCCTGGTGAGAGCGTGAGTGTTGTACGGCGGGCTGCGTGTTTTCAGGGTTCGAGATGGAGCCTCGCAGCTGGGTGGAAACAATGAGAGCGGACCGCGCCTTCCTCGCAGTGATTGTTGACAAGGTGAACAACATTCCTCTCTTCTTCAGCACCGTCGTCGACCCTTCGGCCACGTGACGTCGACACCTGCGCCATCTTGGGCGGTAGTAACCTACACGGCGTTCTCCTCCTAGGAATGCTGCCAAACACTTCTTAATTTTAATATCGCCATATGTATGTACTTGTGTAGCAGCCAGCGCTTGAACTCGACACTTGTGAAACACTGCTCCATTTCTTCTTTCAAGCCTCAGTGGATACTGCCAGCACGCCATATAATGAGTAATTGTCAATTAACTTTGTCATCCACTTAAATTCCAGTAACCATGCCCCGATAAGATATATTCCACTATTTTACAAATATACACATGTATGAGTAAATCAGCACGGAGTGTGTTAAGTTTGTGTGGTGGTAACTCATAAAAAATTAAATCGAATATGTGTTTTAATGCGTTCGTAAGTCGAATACAGTAGGGGTAATGCTGCACTGAAAATCGACTTTAAAATTGCCTTCTCGTTACTAGGCCACAGAATGTCGAGCAGTGTCAAATGAATTAATGTTTTTGTACAACTGTAGTAGTTACTTCTTTAATCCTTAAAATTAAACTTTCCAGTCTCAAGGAGACGTAATCAACATAGAACTACTAAATTCAATTGAATAGTTCTTGCAATGGCAGCGAACGATTGGGTGGACATGCAGCTGCAAACCTCCTTTGTCCACAATGTTTCGCCTAGTCATAGAACTAAATTTCCCCGGCACGCTGCCAACTTCGCCCTAGTACGGCTGTCAGCGTTTACATGAAACTGTATGCGGTTACGGCAGACAGAGAGATTTCCTCAGAGGTTTATATTCGTAACCCAAGAACCTACCGTGTACTAAGTTACCTGAGCTCACTATGATGAGAAGAAATAAAGAGGTGGTATGAGAGTTAAATTCACCATTCTCGAATAGCTTTTAGCATTGTTTGAACGTGTAGCTAGTAACACATTATCCAATAAGTTAAGAAGATGTAAGCTAGTATTTTCTGTTTCTAACTTGGATAGTTCTTGCTAGGTTAAGTATAAGACATGACTCGATATTAATGAAGTAAAGAATATGTACGAATCTGTTCTTGGTCGTAAAGCAGTATAACTGTGGTTTGTAATAAACGACCAGAATGTAAACCTGTAATGCATTTTTAAATGCTGATGAAACAGCATACTATTCCATTCTTAGTATGAATCTCGTAACTTAACACTATAAGAGACAGATTAACTTTGCTTTCTTGAGCTTAGCGGAGTGGCAAATCCTGTTGACACTAGTGTAATTGTTGTGTGTTTATACGTGTGAACTTCTCAATTTTATATTTACTAAGGAAATATTTCTAATTTTATAAATATAAACCAAAGATCAATAAACATAATTTTACCAAATACTCATGTATCTGTGTTTTATTAACATAACCCTCTTTTCCTCTAGATACAATTATTTTAATTTTTAAATAAACATTTATTTTATCGTATTAGTAGAGGCACGAGTATTTAGTGTATTAATCTGGCAACAGCGTAGACTTCTCAGACCTATACACACACTGGCCTAATTCAAATATATATTGGCTTCTAACAGTAACACGCGTTACCACCACGACTTGTTTCCTTATTTATCACTGGCTTGCAGTCGTCAAAGATGTGTTAAATCATGTGTCGTCTAATCACAGAAGGAGTAGTGAAGTGTACATTATTGGCATTCAACCTAACCTAGAGTCAATACGCAAAATAATTTTTCCTCTACGTATTGGACTTAACTTCTCGTCGAAAACGAGGTTATTAGAGATTATTACTAGAGTCCCAGAAGTATCGCGGGTTCAACTGAGGAGAGGTTGGATTTCTAAGTCATGTATATGTTGGAAACTTTTTCGATCGGGTCAGTGTTTATTAAACGTGACCTTGAGGACTCCGAAGTAATGACGGACATGCATAAAACGTTCATGGACTCCCGCGCTACATCGTCAAATGTTCAAATGTTCGTTCACTGGAGCAGCAGCCAATGTACAAGTAGCTGAAGACACAGTGTATACAGTACTGTGCAGTCTAGCCGGCTGGTCGTTGAACCCGCTATATATCCGCGACTCTAGTTATCACGTACAATAACAGGAACTTGGAAGGAAGTTGGTCATGGCCTTTGTAGATAAACCATCTCAACATTCGCCAGGAGCTATTTCGGGAAACCATGGAAAACCGTTCAGGATAGTCGAAGTCGGGAATCGAACCCGGTTCCTTCCAAATGAAAGTGTTAACGTTTTACCGTTACGTGATCTCGTTCGGTAACAGTACATGAAAAAAATTATCTTCTCCTTCGGTACGACTGTACACAGGTAATGACAATGAAAAGTACACGTATCGATTGTCTCCTCCATTTCATGCATCATAAAACAGCTGCTGGTGGTATGTTTCAAATTCTTGTGTATCACAAAATAACTCCTGATAGTGCACACTGTCTGAAATTCTTGCTTATCACAAAAACTGCTGATCGTACATGTCGTCTGAAAATCTTACGTATCAAAAAGGAGCTCGGGTCGTAAGTAAACCTAGAGCTTGGGCCTATGACTGTTAACTCTGGCATTTTAAATCTGACCACAATCTCCAAAAAATAAAAATAAGATAACATTACTTAAGTTGAAAAAATAAGAACACCAAAATTCCAAACCCCCAAAATTTCGCGTACATTTCCCAAACTAACAAAAATATGACAACCATATGTATAAATTATATTTTCACACCTGAAGATATTAGTACCTTCCAGTCCACCATTTTGTAAGCCATTTGCGGCCATTTCGAAGCTTCTCCGTTCACGTTTCCAACCGTTCATTACTAATCGTACTGTAGCGAACATCTTAGATACGGCAAATATTTACTTTACAAGGAAACCCATGTTCTATTTGTTTTATTAATTTGTTTTAACATTGAGTCTCCATTTCAACTACGTGACTGCTATAGGTGCTGTACGGTAAGTTCAACATTTTAGAAACCATATTTATGCAGCTGTTGCAAAAAATTGCACTGAAAGTAATACCACAGAATACATAAGTAATAACAAAAGCGACAAGTTAAGCTTTTTCATTGTTGTTATCGTACCAACTCTCGGGGCGTACAAGAACATAAACAATGCCACGTGGATTCCAGTAGTTGGTTTATATTTCCACAACGGTCGTAGAACTACAGGTCTGGACACTCGCCTATCTACCAATGTATTTTGCTTGACCCCCTTGTTGTTTGGCTGTAGTTCGTCAAGTTACCGAGAATGTCGTACTTGTTGGCGCTGTTTTCCGGGCGGTCGGACTCAAACTCCGCCCACTTTTTCCCATTGTTAAATTTATAAAGTAAATAAAGATTGCTGGAGCATTTTCTTAAATTTGTGAGCGAAGGAAGTATTTCATAAATGGATAAAAAAAAGTTTTGATAAATTGTTTATCTTAGTGGGAAGGAAGTGGGTGGAGTTTGAGTCCGACCGCCCTAACTGCAGCGCCAATAAAACACAACATTCTCGGCAACTTGGTGAACTGCAGCCAAACAAAAAGGAGGTCAAGTTTCCAGGCCAGTGTCCAAACCTGTTCTTCTACGGCCGTGATTTCCACTTGATAAGCTTGAGACACTAAGGGCCGTAATTATAAACGTCCTCCGAAGGCTTGCTGGCAAGCCCCTGGCCTTTATTCGCGCAGCAGTTCGCTGGCGATCATCCACCCATCCTACACTATAGTTGTCTGCCGATGGATCGCCAGGAGATCGCCGGCTGAATGGGAGTTGGATGGTTCTCCTTCATAAAATTTGGCAACACAGCCTCATTTTTAGCAGTGAACATATACTCAAGTACTCAAAGACCACTGTTATGAACACACCTAACTTTAAAAACAAAATCGTTTTGCTTTTGTTTTCCTTGTCTGTAAACAATTTTGTTGTCTTTGTAGTGGGGCACACGTGAGATATTCGAAGTGATTGAAGGAACCCGCGGAAAAGTTTGACTATGGAAGATAAAAAAATTCGACAGTGCGATACGCTCCTAAAGAAAAAGCAATTTTTTGACCTGATAAAAAATACAAAAACATAACTACAAATAAAACTAACTCCGTGTCCAATTACAACAAAAGGAAATGTGGAAGACAATCACTGCAGAATGTAATGCTTGCGATGTATCGCGCAGAGATGAACTGCAGTTGAAAAGGGATCTTCCATGTCCCCAATATATATTTTGGGTAGTCGCGCATGTCGTTGGTCGTCTATTTATTCACAATAGTTGACAACTTCATCCATGTGCCACATGAATTCGTTACATTTTTCATAACTGGTCTCTAGAGAACAGCTGGTGATTCGCCGAATGAGGTCTGGCCGTCATTCACCTGAAATCTTCCAAAAAGTGGAAACTTGGTGGCGAATGGTTGTTCGCCGGCTATCCGCCGCTCTCTGAAAGAGGTCTATAATGTGCAAAACACCAGATTTGGGTGGAGGAAGATTGGTTGTACTTCGAAAGATGTTTATAATTACCGGCCTAAATAATTTGTATAATTATTACATATTTATAAATGATAAACTTGACGATTTGAGGCTCAACATAAGATAATAACGAACTCTATTAGAAGCGATATGACGCAGCTTTTTAATTGTAATTATTGTACCAGATCTCGGGGCGTACAGAAATGTAAACAAAACCTTATGGAAATTGAGAGACATTGGTTTTAAAAGCCGCTTATACTTCAATAAATGCTGTTAATTTTTATATCTCAACTACATATTAATAAATGGTAAATGTGGCATTACTTACGTGTCTATTTCCTCACCGATTATAAAATAAGTCCTACTGAACTTCAGGGTAACTTGAATTCCGTGAACTCCGACATCATGACAATGCAAAGAGAAAACAACTGCGACAAAAATAACGTCTTATCACTTCTGTTACTACTCATTTATTCTGTGGTAATACGTTTCGTACAGTACAATTGTTTTAAATAAAAATAGCCAAAGTTAATATATTTATTTTAAATATTTGCGAGGTACCAACAGTACAATTTTCGGTGTAATTTGTTCAATATGAGCATTTATAAAAGGTTTAACTTAAGTTTAACGGCATACATAACTGTACAGGTAGAGTTTTAACAGCATGTACACATTTAATAGCGCATCTGGTGTCTCTTCCCGTTTTTACGTACACGCGTAGTCTGCGGACAGTTAAAAGTTTCAAAATTGTTTGAATTTAAACAAATCAACAGCGTATCAGCTAGCTCGCTTCTTAATATTTTGCGAAAAAAAAGTACTCTGCTACAATTGTTTCATTAAACTGGTGTCAATAAATACAGCGCGTGCAAACCTGCGTGCGTCACTACTTCAATGTTGCGAAAAATGCCCATAATCAAGATACGACACACAGATTTTTCACTCAAGCAGGGAAAAAATATTTTGCTCAAAGCACAATCATTCATTGTATTGGCTGTCAACAATTATTTAAGAACTTCATACATTTATCGTGCCACAATGCACCACTATTTAACCAGTGTGTATGCGGCAACATAGCACTGCATTCGGTCCTGACCACGGTCGTAGAAGAACAGGACTGGACACTCGCCTATCTACCAATGTATTTTGCTTGACCCTCTTGTTGTTTGGCTGCAGTTCGTCAAGTTACCGAGAATGTTGTACTTTTGGCGCTGTAATCCGGGCGGTCGGACTCAAACTCCGCCCACTTTTTTCCGTTGTTAACATTATAAAGTAAATAAAGATTTCTGGAGCCGTGATTTAAAATTTTGAGTGAAGGAAGTATTTCATAAATTGATAAAAAATATGTTTTGATAAATTGTTTATCATAGTAGGAGGGAAGTGGGCGGAGTTTGTGCTTGACCGCCCGGATTACAGCGCCAAAAACGTATAGCATTCTCGGTAACTTGGTGAACTGCAGCCAAACAACAAGGGGTCAAGTTTCCAGGCGAGTGTCCAGACCTGTTCTTCTACGGCCGTGGTCCTAACGACAATGGCGTTAATTCAACCAATGTCCGTCAAGAGGTGTTGGCCTACATACGACATTTGTACTCAAAAGTTGATCTAGTTTAGTAAACACATAGGCCTAATTACAAGCAGTTCCGTGCGAACAGGAAAGGGAGGGTGCGCCCCCTCTCCGCTTAAGTAAACCTGAGAGGGCAAATTATGTCTCCTCGCTCAAACTGCTTCCTTTCCAACATTTACATTTCAGATTGACATTTATTTGTAGGAGAAAATGGAGACGATGTCACTCATTGTTGCCAAAGTGTTTTTATATTAACTCTCCCCACCGCCCCCCCCCCCACCAAAAATTTCACAGAATTGCTGGCACTTCCCACTGATTACAAGGTCTAAAGAATTCGAAACAGCTCGATGTAAAGGTGCGTAACTATCCGATATACTCCACAAAGGTAAATCCTACGACAGGTTCGGTTCTCGGATTTTCGCATATGGGAATCGTACCGGATGATGTCGTTGGTCGGCGGGTTTTCTCGGGAAACTCCCGTTTCCCCCGCCCCTTCATTCCGGAGCTGCTCCATACTCACCTCATGCCATCCCTCACCAGCGCTGAAGACCTCGATGTTAAGCACTGACCAAAATATCTCACTCACTCACTCACTATTACGACAGGTTGTGGACAGGTATAGTCTGTCTTACTTAATAACCCGATTTTTCGACAGTTCTGACGACTATCATGTGTACAAATTTCTACAGAAGAAAAACTTTTCATTTTGGTGTATTGCACAGTTTGAAAGCCAGTTGAGTGTGTAAGAGCCAAAATTACTTATGACAAAGTAAAACACTGCTTATTCCATGACAACAGCTGTAAAACGCACTGCAAACACAACTGTCAAAAATTGAAGTATGACACGAGATGGACTATACGTATCCTAAAAGGTCAGCACGCAGTGTCCAATGGACAGAGCATGGAACATCTTAACTGTAGGGATCGAACCCGAGGACAGAGTGCCACGTCCCTCGAAGCAGACTACTAGAAAACCGTGTACTGAGGGATAACGTGAAGTAAAATCCAACACTGGTGAAACTGAAGAGTTTGAGGGCAGGGGAAACGATAATTTCCCGAGATTGGACACCCAAAACTTATTTTGTTTTAAAGAGCTATACACAATTGATTACTTTAACATTTGACCTTACTTTTCCTTTACTTAAAGTATTTTGTCAATACACAATAAAAACGTAAAGTTAAAGTAATGATAGTAGAAAAACTAATTTAGAATCCTTTTTTTGATACGGAATATTTGTTAAATAAATAATTACGCATTTGACATAAAAGCATGTCACGAAGATATACAAGCATAAGCCCAGCTATTTAAATATTTTCCATTTACGATAATATTTTACAGAACAAAAGCAACACCATCTGTCGACGAATATTACAGTTCATCTACAAATACTTCTCAAGTTTTCCGAATACATTTAAACCGTACCTGTTACATTTTTCATTAAATCTTAGTACTTGAGGATATAACGATGCACAGAAATAATGATTTTTTATTATAATGTACATAATAGGCTGTTGTTTGAAAACGGCCATCTTGACTTTAACTTTAGGTTTTCAGTTTATCGGAAACGTAGAGTCAAGGTTGCTTGACATTACGTTTGGCGGCGCCATTGTGTACGACCCCATAAGAAGCAATGTAGTGAAAGCTATCGTAAAGTCAAATGTTAAAGTCAAACGCTAAAGTTTTCAACTGTGTATAGGGCTTAAGACTGTGTTTGTTTATTAAATTGACATAAACCAGGCAGCTGACATAAATATGCACTCATCGCCAGTGTTGCCATCTGGAAAGATCAAGCTATTGGGAGACATTAGGCAAACATGCAGATGAAGCGTTGTGTTAAGTGGTAGGGGAGGAATTTGTATTGTCCAGATTCTAAGCTAACGCATTCTATCTAACGAATACCACGCAGTGCAGGTAACAAGCCAACTTTACGCGGGTCTGGCTCTCGCCCCGTGTTTTGGATACCTGAAATATCAGTGAATTAATTATGTCACTAGCTATAATTTAAACACGTGACCCACCACCCATCCTCGTACGGGCGCTACCACTGGTCGATGGGTTTTCTCAGAGGCAATATTTCCTCAAAATGTTCAGTTGTGACAAGGTACAAACAGTCACGGGATCTAAAGCTAAAGGATAGATCTACTAAGGTTAAATGGTTTTAAGTAAAAACAACAAAAATAACGGCATTACACAAGCCGGAAAAGGCACTAATTTGGAATGTTAAGGCCCTATTTTCTAATTACTTAAGAAACTGATAGAACTGAAACCATTTACACTTAGTGTGAGGTACCTTAATATGTTTTATAAGTCAAACACACAATCTCAAGACTAATATTTTATGTGAAAAAACGATTCTCCTGAACCTCTACATCACAACTTTCATGGCAGGTTGGCGGGCCCCTTAAGCACTGACCAAAATTTGTTCACTCCACCATACCCTTCTCTTGGGAATTATGGCCTTAAGGGGGGGGAGGAGGGTGTTAGACAATATTATTGGTTTTTCAGTTTTTTAGCCATAACATTTATTGCAATTGAATTATCGAAATTTTCTCTTCGGCAAAGTGTAGGATATATTGCTGGTAAACTGTTTGATATAAATAATAATGAAATCTTTCGTTAGTTTGCCATACAGAATCATTGCACGAGAATTATGGGCTAACTTTCAAGGATTCTCTTGCAACGACTCTGCATGATAAATTAATGTAAGATTCCATTATTATTTACGTCAATCAGTTTTCCAAGAATATGTCATATTATTTGTCGAAGAGTAAATTTTGATAATACAATATGAATAAATGTTATGGCTCAAAAACTGAAAATACAGTAAAATTGTCTAAGACTCCCCCTTAACAAAAGCATGGCGTGTTGCACGTACAGCATTGTTGTCCCTATGTGTCAGTAAGCAGCAGTATATGTTTACTCGTATACAGAGAATACAGATATAGTTGGGAAGGCTAGTTCAAAGGTTATTGAACCGACGGATTTTTCCTGTAGTGATAAGAACCACATGCAAAGTGGCGCGACCGCATGAGAAACACCGAGCGCCTGGAATGTATGCAATGTGCACAGACTACTCAGCACAGCGTAGGCCAGGGTTCAGTCACAGTATAGGAATACCTAAAATGCTTAATTAAGGCAATTCTCCCTTGTTTCTACTCTATTTGCGATATGTTATTGAGCTTAAACAAATCAGATGCAAAAATCTGTCTGGCCGTTTTGTTGAATTTTTTTTGTCGTGACAGCTATTTATTTTTTCAAAACAAGAAGTTAAACGGTTTCGCTTAAAAAGTTAAACTAACCAGACTTTAGTTAAATACATAATTACATAGATCCATAGTATTTACTGCCTTAAGGGCGCGGTCTACCGCAATTTTCATCACCATTTTTTAATATTTTATTTGTTTCAGATTTTTTTCTTATTTTAGACACAAAATGTGACTAAATTTGACTCTTATGAAATTTATTTATCTCTCATAGTTTTCGCGTTATGGCTTATTAAAGTCAATTTATCATGTTTCCGTTTTAACGACTACACTAAAACCAACTGATATACCAAACTCAAAAAAAAAAAAATCACAGTGGACAAAGACATTGCAGGCTACAATGACATGCTCATGAAATAAAAGAATAAAAATTACTTGAATTTTTTAAAATATGCTGAAACTGAAAATAACAATTTTAAAAATTCAATATTTTTTTTTAATGCAAATAATTTTTATTCTTTAATTTTATGAGCATGACATTGTAGCCTGCAATGTCTTTATCGAGTGTGATTTTTTTTAGTTTGGTATATCAGTTGGTTTTAGTGTAGTCGTTATAACGGAAACATGCAAAATATGACTTTAACAAGCCATTACGAAAACTATGAGAGATAAAAAATTTTCATAAGAGCCTAATTTAGTCACATTTTGTGTCCAAAATGAGAAAAAAATATCTCGTACAAATAAAAAATAAAATAATGATGATAAAAATTGTGGTAGACCACGCCCTTAAAAAACAGCCTTCATGAGGAAGACGATTTTAAACAAAACTGCCAGACAGATTCTTTTTACGTCTGCTTTCGTTTAGAATTAAAAAATTAATTTCGCTAAAGAAAATAGAAATAAGAGAGCATGGCCTTAAATCATGATGGTACCGGATTCTACCAATATAATAGAAGAGTATTACATAGATTTGATTATGAAATAAAAGTACACTTTTATACTTAATTTAAAACATTACAAATACCTTATTATAAATGCAAAATAATACAGCTCCGAAGATTTCATTTGGAAAATAGGCCATACATAATTGTGTATGCTAAGATAAGTTGTCAATCAAGATAAATTCCGTTTTTTTTAATTTGTGATGCGTACGCCATGTGATAAGTGGAAATTTTAATATTCTAGAAATAAGAATTTTAAAATAACTCGTACGAAATATCTTCGATGCTTTCTGAGAAACTGCAAGGAATTTGTAAATGTGATCACATTTGAAAATAAATTGTAGTTTAGAAATTAGTAAGTCGATGGTACTGGGTCCCGCTGGAATATCTTAAGGTTAAAATTAGTGGACTGGAAATTAACACTGCGTGACGGTTCTTGATACTACTTTATTTACTCTATGGTGAAGTCGAATAAACCTGTTACGGATTATTCATGGTAAAGTGGGAACTAATGTTCTGGCTATTACACTCGCGTTTACCCTAGAACAACTTCACGACCTTGGAAGAGGTACATGAGGAAAGGAGAAGGGAATCGGCCAAAGCCTGTGTATGGAAATATTTTGGCAAACCCTGGGAAAACCAAGCTCAAGGATGGCTGCGATGGGAATCTTACCCGAGTCCGGTTTTTTATCACAGTGTCGCCTAGCACTTTGCCGGTTACGTTTCCTTTCAAACATTTAAAATTTTTCCCATCATATGATAGTGTAAACGTAGACATATAAATATGCACACATTTCACCAATTAACAGCTGAGGTCAAAGTGAAACATATGTTTTTGTCAGTACGGTCCGGGGTGTATACACCATTTTACTTTATTTAGTGAAGGAGGGTTAACCTCGGGTTTAATATCAACTTAATGAATGTTTGTAGATCATATAGTAATACAAATATGTTGCTCTGAAAAAATAAATTGTTCCATAACTATAAAAATATACAAATAAATAAAAAGTAAAAGTTAAAGCATTTCTAATAAAAATTAATTGATTTTACAAAATTATATATATACAAGTTGTAGCTCCAGATAACGTGATAATTAACGCAGGGGTGCCTACCCACCTACCCAAACAGTATGATGCAATCTACTCCTTTTAAGAGTTTCCATACACATTTTTTTTTACTAACACACTGAGTTAAAAGCGGTGGGTTCAGGGGTCCTCCCCCAGGAAAATTTTTATTTTTAGGTGCAAAATGGTGCTAGTCAAAAAATGTTTGAAAGGAAACAAAAACTATACGCCAGGCAAAAACTGAAATATTTTAGATTTAACTTCCTTCGGTGAACAATTTTCTTCTATACTTTTCCGAGTACTTTTTATATATAACTTCTTCAGCACAAAAAATACCACTGATAATTTGAGGGGAGAACTTTCAGTCCTCCCCTCAATACGGCCCTCTTAATTGCTCACATAACTATGAATAGCCTATACGCATGTGGGAAGTAGCCCAGGTGTAAAGAGACAACCGGTAGCTTGCTCGCAGGCCCTCGTAACTAGTATAGGGAAAACAAATCCTGAACCGAACATTGCCGAAATCCCCATCCTCTGAAGACCGACATATGAAAGAAAATAACTATACATATTATAGTGAAACAATAACGAACTTAAATTATGTATTTATGCTAGCGCATGCAGTTAACAAATATTTTTACTAAGTATGTTGAAAACTTAACGCAATAACTAAAATTATGTTGTCAACCTACCAACTCTGAGACGCCACTCTTGTGCTTAATTGCATGTTATGACGTTGGTATTAAGGAGGGGTCAAACGTAGCCTACTTCGTGTGTCTTCGGGGAAAATATGCCTCCCGTTGTTTGAAATTGAACTTCTTGTTATGTTCCATGCTTGCACGAGTAAACCGCATAAGGAAGAAATAATTAATTGTTAACTTCGCGGTGAACGATATAAAAAATAATTTAGATGTTAATATGCGATAAATAATGATAAATGTAAAACTATCTTACTACTTTCAGTATTTTATGTCTTCAGGGGTGGTTATGAATGTACTTTTATTCAAGCCTATAATGGTCATTATTTTTTGGTATAGTCATCACTGAACTGTTTTAGATCACTTTTCCGTAAAAAGTATAAAGGTAGATAGTATGTCGAAATATTCTTAACTAACCACCCGAACTCCTTCATGTAATTCGAGGAAAAAGATGACGTCATTAATAGTATATATTTGAACTAGTCTCAAGTAGTTCTCCAGCCTTTGTTCCACGGAACGCCCGTGCGACTTACTAATGAGTATGGACCCGTGTTTTACTCGGAAATAATTTTGCCCCAGTTAGTTTCAGTGCCTTACGTGCACATCTGCAGTTTTGCTTCATGGTTATTGGCAGCGTGTCTGTGTGAAGAGCCGTATCTAATTTGTCTGAGCCAGTTACAATATCGTTTCTGCAACACTACACGGCTGTTATATGTGGGTAGAATCTCAAAGCACGTGACAGTTAAAATATACAATCACCGACCACGAAGCAGAACTGCAGATGTACACGTAAACAAAATGGGGCAAAATTATTTTCGCCAAAAACAGGGGTCCCTACTAATGAGACACTTATGTTGAATACAAAACCTGTGTAAGCAATCAATTAACGAGTAAGGTCTTTGGTGTATACGTGTTATTTGCAATTTAAAAGAAAATATATCAAAGCTTCATTCGTAAGACAAATTACAAGTTTAACATGCACATATCTATTTTGAATTACTGGTTGAAGTGAAAGTGTGCAGTTTTTCTTACGGATATGTAGAACTATTGTTAGGGTAGTTACGAACACCGAGGTAAAGTCTTCATCCTTAGAATTACACATACAACGTAAATTAGAAGTATTAAAATACACTAAGGTTAGTAACATTTACAGTGTGACCTACCGTTTTCTTTTAAATTTTATAGTTATACAATGTTTAAAAAAATGTACGTTTGTAAATACCACAGAGCTCAAATTACATCAACTGATCCGATTAGAAAATGTCTTCATTTCCGAAAATCTGGCCATTGTTTCTATTTGTACCCATCACTTAATGATGTGAATACGATCTAGCGTTTTTTCTCGTCTACAGGTTGCCAGCGAATATGAATTTTTCGCCTTCCCTCTAAATGTTTCTTTCTTTCTTTCTTTCGCGCGGTTGGTAATTCCTTCCCAAAATAAAGATAACCGGTAGAGCTCGTGAAAACGTGGCACAGGAAGGAAGCATGCGGTCACCGTTAGTTAGTGAGCTATCGACATTCTTATTATAAACAAGATTACCATATCATTCCTCCGAGTTAGCGTCGGGAAACTCACCGATACTGTTGCCTGAAACTCTTACTCTCAATTGTTTCAGGTTCGAGTACTATACTAGGAGACCTGACTTCACTTGCTGCTTGTTTGATACAACTTTCTTTCTTTATGGGTACGTACTTGTATTTTTACTCAATTGTGCAATCGTCTTAGTAAATCCTAACGTGGTTAGCCTACGTTAAGAGCGTAAAATTTTAATAAACTTTTAAGTCAAAACAGTTAGGAGTCTGAGATTATAAACATTTGTTTCGAGGAACTGCGTTGACTTAAAACTGAGTTTGAATCTTAACTTGATGAACACAACAAGGAACATGATAATAAAATCATTTTTTCGTGACTGTAAAACTGTCAAGGAAGATCGACAATTACAACATAATACAACACATGTATGTGATCCCGCCCATAGAAACGATTCAGTTTACAACATAATATGTAAGTAATTGCACGTACCAGCCCTGTTACATATCACACATCCAGATTCCAGCGTGATTCATTTATGCTGATGTATTTTGTCCTGGCATGTTAAGAAATATTCCGGAGTTTGAAACACCTACGGACTGATAAAGGCAAAACTGGTGACGCTTAATACTTTTTAGAAACGTCAACCCATGGACAAAACTTGGCAAAATTAGATCTCTGACTGAGTCGAACAATGGATATGTATTGTTTACCAACCCATAAATAATGTTGTATCACAAAACCATGCAGTTTACTCAAAAATCCTTAAATATAGTGCGACACTTGAACACTTATTAAGGATTTCGTGGCATTATTTCTAAAGAAATTTCACGTCGAATAAATTTTGGTCGGAGCAGTTGTGCATGAAATTAATAATTTAAGAACAATTAATTTGTTTTATCGATGCCTCAATTAAAATCCGCTCGATATAGCTCTTCAGATATACGCTCTGATCATTGTTGTGTTTATCAGTTGGTAACTATTATTAGTTTATTTATTTTGTGTTTAACATGTTTTTGAAGAACTTCATGACCCTGGTAGAGTTACGCACGGAAAAAGTGAATTGAATCGGCCAGGGCCAATTTTAAGAACCGTCCCAGCATTCGTTTAGAGTTATTTCGTAAAATTTTGGCTAAAAAAATAAAGATGGTAGCGGTCGGGAATTGAATCCGAACTGAAAGGTTAATTCTACTTCTGGTTTAAAAGAAAACGTTTTTTCTTATGGGAGAGTTTGGCGTAGGAATATATTTTGTCGCAAGTTGCTCTGCTATAGCTGAGGGTCTAATAAAATACGAGGCCGTAGTAAAGTTAATTTTAACAAGACTTGGCAAAGATATCCGTCATTTAATTTGTTTTAAATTTGAAAAAAAAAAAAAAAAAAGCTCAAATTTGGGTTATAAATTGTCAAATTCTTGTAACTGTAAATACTGTGGTTGGTCAGTTTACAACCTCTAGCGATACGAGCGCAATAAATGGCATAAATTGTCCCTTGTAAAACTCACAACATTGAGCTTTCGAATGTGTAGTAGAACGTAACTTACTCGAATACGAAGTGTTTTTTTTTTACCACCTCGCTCGGTAATTCTCCGCCTTGACAACGGAAACAATGCTCTAGTGTGAAGAGTGAAAACGGTCTGTAAACTGAGACTGAACTTTTTTAATAGTTGTTGACTGTGTGCCGCTCAGCTTGGTCATCAACATGAGCAGGGCGTGGTTCCTGACTCATCTCTGGCTACTTCTGCGGCTCCAACTGCTCCTGCTGACTGTCTCCTCGTCTCAGTTGACTGCGGACCTGGTAAGTCTACTCCACAACTCTTCCTACTGACTGTCTCCTCGTCTCAGTTGACTGCGGACCTGGTAAGTCTACTCCACAACTCTTCCTGCTGACTGTCTCCTCGTCTCAGTTGACTGCGGACCTGGTAAGTCTACTCCACAACTCTTCCTGCTGACTGTCTCCTCGTCTCAG
>PNEQ01000720.1:68145-82154 GCA_003012365.1 Medauroidea extradentata | reverse complement strand
CTCAATAGGTACTTTATTTGTCACGAAGAAAGATTTTTAAGAAATTGGGGGGGGGGGGGCGGCAGAAACAAACTTTGCCCCCCTTGAAAAACTTCCTTGATCCAGCACTGCATGGAACATGTATATACTATATCAGCTTACCTTATTAACATTATTTTATGTAAATAATTGCAAAAATGTTAAAACACGAGATGTAAACAAGACAAACCTTTCACCAAATTACTACTAGCGCTCGGCGACATGAAGGGATCACTTTCTCTTGCTGGAGAGCATAGGCAGTGTCAAGACCTCTACCTCTTAGACCGTGCCTCCAGCTAAAGCTGGTTTTACACGACGCAATGTGCATGCAATTTCCACGCAATATTCTGATATTGCATTGCAGCTCAGACACACAATTCTTGGAACCTCACATGCAATGCAAGCGGCAGTGCAATCTCGGCAAATAGAACATGCTCTATATTTCGATGCAAGTTGCGTGGAACAAGCAATGTAATTGGCCATTCACTGAAGTAAATTTATGCACATAGTTGTGAGTATAAAGAAAAACAACAAACACCATACAAACATGAAATCGACACCAGAGTGTTTTTTTGCAGGTTTTGGATGAATACAAAATAATGTTCAGCACACTATAATAACAAATCACTAAATTATCACAACAAACATTTATGAGAGAATGTATTAAAAGCGGTGCCGCGTCTGTATTGGAAGTCCGGGAAAAAGACTACCGTGCCACTGAAGAGATTTAAAAAACCAAGTTTCTACATGGTTTACAATTATTTTAATTTTCGCCAGATAACATTTCCATCACTGCAAGTGTAGCCTACATCATGTTTTTTTAGGTTATCGATTTGTTCTAAACTTTTGGCGGGAAGAAAACAAATTGTATGTATATTGCTTGGGGAAATTGCGCTGTGTAAATGGCCTATGAGGGATTGCATGCAATTATTGCACGAGCGATTGCATGCAAGGAGCTGTGCGAGAAATAAATTGCGTCGTGTAAAACCAGCTTAAGGGCGGGATTCATAGTCCCAACTTAAGCAAGAACTTCATCAAGACGGTCTTGTTTCTTAAGAAAGCGTTTTACCAACTCCAGTTGCATAGTCGGTGTCCAGAGGATAGCTTCATGAAGTCGACGAGCTTGGATATGTACTACTTCCTGCTTGACGAAGTAATTGCTTAAGTGGCCGAAGACACACGATAATACACGACTACTTGCGAGTTGGAAATAACTTTCGTACTTTCTGCTTTGTTTCACTGGCAGTTCCATTACACGTTCGTCGTTTTCTATTTTTGATTAATTTTTAAGATGTCTGGAACATGTTCGCGGTATTACACGCCTCTGGAGATAAAAGTATAGAAAATATAGAAAATAAGCAAAGAGTAACCGATTTAAATAAATATTTTTTAGTAATGGTTGCAACATCGTACTGTAAATTTTTTGGAGTAGTAAATTCTGAAATCATTTTTAGCTTTATGTTTGAAATAGTATAACTATTTTGATATTATGGTACTTTAGGTTAGTGACTTAATGGACTATTATTGCTGAATGCAAAGACGAATATCTTTCTAACCTCGTGTTTGATTGTTAGTTTGGTTATCGGTAGAATATTTCAAAGTATTTTACAAATAAACAAATTGGTAGCTTGTTTGTACTGACTAGAATTTGTGACGTCATACGAGAGCGACTTGAACAAGACGTTGCTTAAGTTACGACTATGAATCCCACTTAATTACATCAACATAAAATCGCAATATAGTTTGCTGCAATTTGTTTTCATAACTTTACTCACCTGAAGTTGCATCGCCTATTCAAATAGCCACGGAATAACACTCCACCATTAGCAAAAACTACCTATATTTACTTTGTTTAACGTCTTAAGTCGTCTCGCGAGTGAACTTGGCCAAGACAGTCTTGTTTGCAGACTTAAGAAGAACCTCGACGTCTATGCAACACGACCTTCTCAAGCAGTGACTATGCAACAGAAATATCTGCTCTCAAGTCACTAGAAAATAAGATTGTCTTCGTCGAGGCCATGTGCTTAAGAAAGGTCTTAAGAAATGTTTATGACATTGAATAGGCATTTGTGACGTCATACGAGAACGACTTGACCAAGAAGTTGCTTAAGTTACGACTATGAATCCCATCTTAAGACTGACTTTATCCGGAGGTTGTAAAGGTGGTAAGGGCCAGCCGAGCCACGTCGCCTGGCTTCAAAGTTTTGTACAGGGAAGCTCTGCGTTGCCAGCTCCTCTCCTTTTTAACTCCATGCTCCATGCATTTACCTTCATGTTTGATGTTACTAGTCTCCTGTAGTCTTTGACTCGCGTAGTTTGTTGATTACATATCTGTGATGAGTGTTTTTGAGACAGTTTGGTTTTCTGGGTGTGTAGAAAAGTGGTAACGTGAATGAAAAGAGCTTAAGGCTGGAGTGTTACGGAATAATATTTTGACGTGAAGAGATGGCGTCAACCTTAAACGCCTCAACGAAGTTAAGTGAAGAAGAAAGATTGGAACTCCGAGAGCAATTTTCCGCAGTACGTACGGTATTCAAACAATTGTCTAACCGAGTCTTCTTTCATTGTCTCTTTATCTGCTAACTACCTTTTAGATTCTTAGTTTGTTTGGAATAATTTAGAGTTGAAAATTTTAGAAATATTCTGAGTTGAAATTTTTTATTAGTAGTGCACTGGGGAAAAATTGTTCTCTCCATGAACAGCTTGAGTGTGGCAAGAATAAGAATTGTGTACGCTGCTTAATACATTTGAATGAAGACACGCCCATGTCTTCAGTGGGTAGGCAAGGGATAGACCATGTGTGTATACTAATTTTAGAGTTTTTTGTACCCATTGAATATGGAAGAAGTGAATGCAAAACGCACATAGTATTTTTAGAGGCTCGTTTACGAGTTGTTTCCTTAGAAAAAAAATTTGGTAAAACATGCACAGACAAAATATTTCTTGTTCGTATGTGTGGCTTATGTGAGCCTTTTAAGCAGCTTTTGAAAATTCATGAGGATAGAGTAGGTCGTCAAAATTTCTATATTTTGGTGCTTGTAATTTTACCCCAGGGAAGTTTACCCTTGTTGGAAATTTCAACTGTTGGCCTCTCAGTCAACTCCCAAAACTAATATTTTATTTAAATGTAATACATGTAAAGAATGCTCTGTGGATGTAGCACTTAGGAAAGTATTTATCATGTAGAAAATATGTTGACTTTTTTTAGATTTCCATAATTTTAAAACTTTGTATAGTGTTGCTTGTAGTTGTCAAATCGTGGTGATCTACAAAACCTGGTCACTTGACTGATAATCCCCCATACTACAGCTAGTAAATTTTCATTAGCGCCCTTAGCTGTGAATCTGAACAAGTCCGTACATACTGCTGAGTATGAATAATTATGAAACTCGAAAAATTATGCTGCAATCAGTTTGTTTCAAAACACATCATTAAACCCCATAAGCAGTAAGGCTTGCGATATGATTAGTGTTTGTTATACAAATACAAGTTCAGATATAACAGAATAGAAAATCTTCCTTAAATATATTTTTTTCTTCAAAAAGAAAATTCTACAGCACGCATATCAAGAATTGTGAAATAATGGGTTCAATAAACTTACTTAATGGGAAGTTACTGGACTTGCATGCATAAAAAGTCATGTTTTTAATTTTACAGAAAATCTATTTATTTTAAAATGCACTCAAATTTTATTTTATTTTCAATTCCAGTGACACAAAGGATAGGCTATAGAGTTTGTCAATAATACATACCAAAATGCACACATTTACATATATAATCCATACACACACACGCCCACACATACATACACATAACAATTATCATTGCAACAATCAGATTACTTAAGATAAAATCACAGAATATATAACGGTTAACTGATGTTAAAAAATATATACATTGGAAACATGGCGTTAGTCACAGTCCTTAATGTCAGTAAATCACACAAGAAACACATAATATACATACACGTTAACAAAAAGCTCCCACTAGAATAAAGAGGCACTGGTGGTACCAATATATAAGCAGAGAGAAGGACACACCCCAGCAGTTACAGGCCGATGAGTCTTGCATAGAATACCGGGAAGGTGATGGAAAGATTGGTAGTGCATTACGTAGTTAAGGTGATGAATGAAAAGAACTGGTTGAGGGAATGCCAACATGTCTTCAGAAAAGGATATTCATGTGAGACTCAGTTGGCTTGTCTGTTGGAGGACCTGTTGAAAGCTGTTGATGAGGGAAAACAAGTGGAGGCCTGTTTTATTGACTTTGAAAAGGTGCCTCATGGGAAACTTAATGCAAAAGGTGGCTGACCTATTAGATGACAAGAGGTTTTAGGGTGGATAGAAGATTTCCTCAAGGGAAGGGTTCTTTTTATTTATTTATTATTTTTAATGCCTCAAAGAGCTTAGCTCATATATAGAGGCTATACAAGTTAAAATATGCAATAAAACCATCAACAATCATACATAAATTACACAACTACCAACACATACAGTCTCATAAAAGTAGACAAGCTATACAGTCAATTACAATCTTTTTAACAATTTATAACAATTTTACATACATAACCAAGTCATATATTAATAACAATAGTATAGGGAACATTACAAAATCACAAAAGATCACAAACCAACATTAAAATATAGTTTTATTTCCTTTTTAAATTTTTGAACACTCAATAATTTTTATACGTACTGGGAATATTGTTATAACATTTAATCATAGAATTATTGATGCCACACACACCGTATTTTATGGAACATAAATGTGAAAAGTGAAGTTTATTTGCATTTCTTGTACTATGATTATGTATGTCCATATTATAGGTGATATTTAAATTATTGTGGTTTAATCCATGTATTAACTTATATATAAACATGTTAAGACATTCTTTAAATTATCTAATGACTGGATTTTTGATATTTCATATATAGTCTTAGTATGAATATGAGGTGGAAACTTATACATAGCCTTTATTGCCCCGTTTTGCAGTGTACGTAAACTAGATAAATTTTTATGATTTGAATAACCCCATATAGGCAACATATATGAAAGTTGACTATGTATTAATGAAAAATATATTAATCTTAATGCATATGATGGCAAAATCTCTCTTAATCTAAACAAAACACCAATAATAGGAACAATTTTTTTGATAACATGATTAATGTGATAGGATCATGACAACTGTTGGTCTAAAAAAAGGGCTAAAAATTTAACAACGGTTGTTCTCTTAATTTGTTCATTATTAAATAAGAGTTCCAGGTCATTAACAGGAAATTGAAAACCAGGTTTATGAAATATAATAGGCCTATAGACAGTTTTTTGAACATTTATCGAAAGCTTATTCAATGCCAGCCTTTCTTCTAATATTTTTAGATCATGTTGTATATCTAGTTATATTTGTATAAGAGATTTAGCTGAGTAATAAATTTTTGTATCATCAGCAAATAAAAAAGGTTTGCCGTGTAGTGGTAAGGTGGCAATACCATTAACATATAGGCTAAGAGAAAAAGTATGGACCCAAGGACAGATCCTTGAGGAACTCCACAGCTGATGTTTAGTTTACAACTTGAGCATCCATCAGTACATACATACATATTGGTAGCTGTCTGTCAAATAACTTCTAAACCAATCCAGCGAAATGCCTCGTATTCCTAGAGATTCAAGTTTATCAATTAATATTATATGATCAACCGTATCAAATGCTTTTTTTAAATCAAGGAAAAGTCCAGCAGCAATTTCACCTTCGTCTAGTGTTTTTTGCATTAGGTCAACAATGTCAATACCTGCATCCAGAGTACTAGACTTGGGCCGAAATCCGTACTGATAATTATACGAGATGTTATTATCATGCAGGAATGAAAATAGCCTACTTTTAATACATTTTTCCAATATCTTGGAGATTGTTGGAAGAATAGAAATGGTGTGGTAGTTTGAGACTGTTCGTCACCATTTTTAAAAATTGGAATGACTTTAGCAATCTTACATTTCAGTAGTAGCCTACAACACCTAGTTTAATAGATACGTTAATAAATTCACACAAGTATTTGCTAATTGTATTTTTACATTTGATAAAAAATGTGTTGTGCAATAAATCTTTAGTGATGTTTACTTTATTTTTCAATGTAGAAATGATTTCCACTATTTCCTGAGTTGAGACTGGTTTCATAAAGAGAGTTTTACTGATATATTTATTTAATGGATGTTTGATGTATTTCTTGTAGTTAGCAGGTATCCTTCTAGCTAAATTAGTACCAACCTGGACAAAATATTGGTTAGAAATGGTAGAAACTTGATATTATTCTGTAACAATATCGTTATTATCATTTATAGAATAAGAAATTGGTTTTTTACTAATGTTCTTTCTTAAAGAGTGTATTTACTATCTGCCAAGAGCCCTTTGGATCATTCTTGGTTTGATTTAATTTATTTGTATAATATGATTTTTTAAAATTTCTTTTCATTGATGTAATAGAATTTCTCAATAAATGATATTCATTTTTAAGATAATTGTTGTTAGAGTATTTCTTAGTTTTACTGTACAAAATATTTTTCTTTTTGTTCAACAACTTAATTTCATTAGTTATCCATTCAGGTTGTGAACCTCTCTTATTTTTTATTTTCTTGTGTTGAATGTGTAATTCATGTTTTTTATACGTATGTTTATGTAATTATATAATTCATCGAGATAAATATTTATATCATTTGTGTCACAGGGAGAAAACTCACATTTGTTAAAATAATCAATGATTCCCTTATAAACTAATTTAATCAGAGGAGGACAACCTCCTTTTAGATTGCTGTCCTTTTGTATTATGAGGTTATCAGCAATAATATTCATTAATATTAGAGTATGGTCACTTAGGTCACAATATATTATTAACTATGAAAGTAAATTTATTATTATTAGGCTAATAAGTATATGGTCAATTTAACTAGATTCATTGGGGTTATTTATGTTTAATCTTGTAGGTATATATTTATTACACATAATTAAACCAAAAGATTCACAAAAAAGAATATATTTTTGTTGCTAAATTGTCTTTGTTTAAGATATTTACATTATTATCTTCAACAAGTATAAGATTTTTGTGAGCGTACAGCAAAATTATGTGCTCTAAATCTTCAAGAAAGTTGGTGGGATTTTGTACATTGGGATTATAAGCTCCCAAAATATTAAACTTAAATTAATCTTTCTCTGTATCTATTGAAGAACCCACTAAAGTTATGAGTACAATGTAGAATAGGCACAATAAAGTAGACCTTCTCACAAGCATGCAAAGATTTATACTGGTTCTCTTACTAGTTACTACAAAATAATTGGGAACACAATCACCATAGATATTATATACATTGGAGTATACACAACGACAAATTTTGAGTTACACATACATAGCCTATGCCAACACTCCCCCCTTAACACAGCATTTGATTTCTATAAGTTTAACTTTCAGTTATTTCATTTCAACAATTCCTTACACCTAGGGCATTCCTATGATAACTGAAAACATCATTACTTAATGATTTAGTAAAAATATCTGCCTTCTGTTTTGGTGAAGCAATGTACTTCATAATAACATCACCTTCCCCTCACAATTAAGTGTAGTAATTAAACAACCAGCACAGTACTTACAATAATAACAATTCAAACAGCCGGTACAGAACTTACAATAACACAATTCAGTATAACACAGACCACCATAACGACCATTTGATGCGATACTATGCTAGGAAGGCGAAAAACACGCTGGGGGCTTAATGGTACGGCCATAACGAGAAACATTTGGAGTAACAGACTCAACCACCTTGCGGTCCACCTCTTCCACCGGAAAGCCCTGAAAATCCACTTCCTTCTCCACAGAACCAGCGCTGTCCGGCCGCAAGAGGGGGTGCGGCAAAGGAAATAATAGCATCCAAGCCTACATCTGAACAATCGTTCTGCCTAACCTGTCAGGCATGAACTGTACGAAACAGTCCCTCACCCAATTTTACAATATAGGTCATGTTACCCACCCTTTCCATGATGAGACCAGGCACCCACTTAAGTCAACTTTTACCTCTGTTCAAATTCACCCATTCCTTCTAGTTCACTGGAGACAATACAGAAGAATGTGAGTTTGGGCCTGACTCATGAGATGGAAGCGGTAGTAACATAGTTAGGGGATGTCTCAGAGTAAATGTAAAAAGGGAGGCCATAAGTGAAAGTCTAGTAACTGAAGAGGAGGTAGAACGATACGAAAGCAAACAGTCACCCAAACATTGATACATGGAAAGGTGACAGTTTGCTGCAGACATGAGACTTTTTGTTAACAATTTTTTAAAGGTTTGAACTGACCTTTCCGCCAACCCATTCGATTGTGGGTTATACAGTGGGGAAAACATCAGCTTAATAGCCCGATATCTACTAAATTGGGCCAATTCCCGAGCACGAAAGGGCGGACCATTATCACAAACAATTGTGCATGGAAACGTAAACTGGGAAAACACTTCAGTCAGACATGTCAGGATTGAATGAAAACTTGAATCCACTGACAAATAAAAACACCCTATCCACTTCGAATACACATCACAAAGAATGAGGTAGGTCACAGAATTAAAGTGGAACAAATCAATATGTATCCGTTCCCAAGGTCTTTGAGTAGTGGGCCACTCTCTTCGAGTTTGCTGATTAGTAGCATTCTGAGTTTGTTGACAGATAGTACAACAAGAACTCTTCTTCCAAATGTCCTCGTCAATGCCCGGTCACCATACGTAGGAATGCGCCATCATCCGGGAACGAACTACGCCAGTATGAATCAAAACTCTATCGCGCAATGCTGGATGAATTACTACCCTGTTTCCGTACAGCAATACCCCATTTATCTTAGACAACTTATTGCGAACGGTGTAAAACACTCGCGAATCCGTACTGGGACACTGATGAGGCCAACCTCTTTGGCAATAATTGTACACTGCACTCAATTCTGAATTCCGTTTTGTCTGCTCTGCCACCTCATCTGGCGAAATAAAGGGAGTTATAAGATACAAAAAACTACATTCTGGTACATCCACCGCATTGGGACAGGGGAGACGGGACATTGCATCAGCCTGAGGGATACTTTGTCCTTTCTTAGAGACAATGGAGTACTTATACGCAGACAAGATGCAAGCCCAGCACAACAAATGGACAGATGCCATATGGGGTAACCTTTTGGCTTCTGGAAATAGGGTCTTAAGTGGTTGATGGTCACTAATAATGGTAAACGTATGCCCATATAAAATATTTGTGAAATTTCCTAACCCTAAAAATGACAGCTAATGTCTCTTTATTTAACTCACTGTAATTTCTCTCTGCAGCAGAAAGCGTAGGAGACTCGAAGGCGATAGGAAACTCCACTCCATCAATGACATGACTTAGGACAGCTCCTACTCCGTATGCCGAGCAGGGTGGCGACAGGGCGAGAAAACCGGGAATAGTCAGGGAATTTTAGTGGCCTGAAAAAGTCAGGGAAAATTCCCCGCCCCATCTCCTTTTTCGGAAATCGAAAAGCAATAGTTAAAATCAGTTAAAATGAGGCCTACATGAATGGAGTAGCGCGGACTGGCAAGCGTGACGACGCGTCTGGTGCCTTTCATCGGACATCTCGGTACCATAATCCCGGGGAAGAAAGCCGTAAGTAGCTGTGCACGCTGCGTCACATACGCCACTTTTATCCGTAATCTATTCAGTTTTTTACTGCTCGACGCTTCCTGCTGATGCAGAAGGCTGATAACGTGTCCATCTCTCGTCTCTCTCTTAGGCCCCCCCTCCCCCAGATACTTCCTTCTGGTGCGGAAGGCTGATAACATGTCGGAGTTTTTTTTTTACGTGCACTATACTCTGTGTGAAAAGCTGCTACCGGCTTGTAAAATGATACAGCTATCTTTTGTAATATGAGAAAGCAAACTTGCATCCTGCCATGCAATTTTTCCAAGGAATTTTTTTTGTGTAATCTTGTATAGTAAAGTGAACCGTCGTTTTATCAGACTATTTGGGGGTAGGTGTGGTCCGGTAAATCAGATGTCCGGTAAATCGCGAAGTACCAAAACCGGCACACGAAAATAGACAAGCCGATATCTTTATAGCAGTGTGATACGCGTAGTAACGCAATGTGTTTGTAGTGGTCAAATCGCTGGAAGTGTACGAGAGGGAAGGTTTGTGCTGACTGGCGGGAGTAGAATGATAGGCACGTGCCTTTGTCAGCTCAGAGATAACCAGGTTGGATGGGCGGGGGAAGAGTAGAAGGAGAGGGACAGGAGGCGGCTTGCTATCTGCTTGGTTTCATTTTACGTTCCGTGGTAACATGTGAACTTGAGCTACTGCTTTGTATTTCAAAGTAAAGTGTTTATTTACTAAATATATAACAAAAAAAATTCCATATAAACTACCGCTGTTTGCATTGCGATGCAGTATCGTATACCAGTTGTGAGATAATAATCTAGCCGCCGTCCATGAGAATTTCTGAAGGGCAAGAGACGGACATGCTGAGCGTGAGAAAGGAATGTGTTGCGCTAGTTTGTCCGCAGCAGATTTTATCTCTATACCTCGCACATTTACACCATACGAGCGCTGTTGAACATACACTGCCTCGTCGTGTGAAGATGCAGTAGCAAGTTTCACGTGTTTCCTGGGCCAACAGTGCCAATGTTTTTTGTTGCTTTACGAATGTCCGAAATAGTTTGTTTCATGACACTATAATCATCACACAACTTTGCTACCGAAACACCGGCCACTTAATTATTATATTAGTTCAAAATTTTTCTTGACGTCAAAGTTACTCGATTTCTTTTCTGTCCTGTTGCAGACGCCATTTCATTTTAAGAAACGCATAATATTTATCGCGCACGTACATCAACTGCGTAAAAAATTCAAGTAGACACGACAGTCGTTCTTGTCCGGACATGTCAAAACACCGATGAGCGACTAGCTCTGCTTACCGCGTTACGCGGCTATCTGTGGGCGCGCCAGATGTCGCTTACCAAAGCACAATAACCAGGTAGGGCTTGCGCTGTTGATCTTACAGTTTCGTAAAAAATTCAGGTAGACAATCATTCTTGCTCGGACACGGCACGTACCCCGATGCGCGATTAAAAATAGCTCTGTCTACCGTTTTATACGGCTATCCATGCGCGCGCCTGATGTCACTCACCAAAGCACAATAACCATATAGGTCTTGTGCTGCATGTGATAAGTAGACCTGATGGTGGAATAATTTTGTATCGCCAGATTTTGTCCTATAAATACGAAGTGCGCCGAATGGAGGTCCGATAAAACGAGGGTTTACTGTACTTGGTTTTTTGATTGTAGGTAGTATGTAATCGTTAAATATGTTTATTACGGGATGAGAATAGGTATTACTGTACATTTTTTACAGCCAAAATGCACTTACGAGTTGTAACTTTCAGTTCTAATTTTTATTTTATTGTAGGCATACTTCATAAACTTGCAAAAATAGAGCACACAAATTATGTTGTTGGTGTGTTTACTATGCAATCAGTGTTTTCTGAGGCATGTAATTTTCATAAAATATTACAAATCGTAGAAGTATTTTGGACACACATAATTGCAGCAAATGGTTTGTCACGCAAAACAGGACAATACATTCAGACAAGCAAAAGGATGCGTTTGGTTGTTTACTTTTCTGTTTGTCTGCATGTATTGTCTGGTTTTCTTTGACTCACAGTTTGCTGCTATGGCGTATATCCATAATATTTATTTGATTTTTAACTTGCCCCGTTACAAGAATGGTTTAGAAACAAAACAAGTGTTATATTAGTAGTACATTAAAATTGTACTATGTGCAAAGTGCATTGAATTGGACAAAGAAAAAATGATTTCTTTTATAAAGCATAAAAAATTGGGTTAAAAAAAATTTATTAGGTCAGGGAAAATTTTCAATTTGGGTGGGAAAAGTCAGGGAAATATATTCCCAGCAGTTTGTAGCCACCCTGCCGAGCTATCGACATGCAACAGTATTTCCTTGCTGGGGTCAAAGACTATTAATAAGGCCTTTTCAGAGATACAAGACTTACTCTTATTGAAGGCCATTTCAGATTCAGAATACCATACCCACTTAGTGTCCTTGTGTAACAGCCAGTAAAGGAGTTCTTAAAAGTCAGGACACATATGAATAAATTATCTATAGTAACTGAGCAGGGAAACATAATACTTCAACTGTGTCACGTCCTTAGGTATAGGGGCGACATTATTTTGTCAGTTTTAGCTTTATTAGGTGACTTTCTCTCCCCAGAAAACTGGTAACCTAAAAATTCCAAAGAAGACACAAAAAATTCAGATTTACAGATGTTAACATTCACATTATGAGCATTTAAACTTTAACGCCCGGTGCAACATCTTGTTACACTCCTTCTTACTTGCCCCGCCAATCAAGATATCATCAATATAAACAGCTACATTATCTAGCCCCATTAATATTGCCTCTATCAAAGATTGGAAGATTGCAGGGGCAGAAGCCAGACCAAACACTAATCGGTTGAATCTATATAAACCATTAATGGTGTTCACGGTTAACAGTTCCCTACTGGATTCTTCTACTTCCAATTGCAAATATGCATGTGTAAGGTCAAGTTGACAAAACACCCAACATTCAACAAACTTATTAAATATATTATCAACATAAGGTAAAGGATATTGATCTACGCGAATGTGTGGGTTAACCGTAACCTTTAAATCCACACAGATACGTATTTGGCCTGACTTTTTGAGGCACAATTACTATAGGACTAGCCCATTGAATCGTAGAAATACGTGTCACAATACCCAACTTTTTTGCAGTTTATTTTTAACATTTTGCACCATAGCGTAAGGCACATCATAATACCGATGAAACACAGGCATGACATGGTCCTTCAAATTAATATTCACTTTATAACCTACAATAGATGTCATTGTTTATTAGTAAAAACGAGTTTGGTTATTGAGCCTTTAGCTCAAACAACACTTCAAATCTATGACTGCTAGTTACATAAAATTTATGTCATATCTGGTTTTCAAATCTATGACTGTTAGTTACATAAAATTTATGTCATATCTGGTTTTGAACATATTTTATCTTACATAAAATTTATGTCATATCTAGTTTTAAACATATTTTATCTTGCCAACCAGGCCACGTGGCAGACAATCAATCTCTGCCCAAAAGTGCAAGAGTAGCTAACCCCTTAGTAACTAACAAGGACATGCGGTTAACACCCCCTGATACTTCATTATGCATATTCACTGGCAGTAACCCACTAACTGGTACATCTAAACCATTTGCAGCCTTTAACACGCCAGGAAATGGTGTTAAGAGTAGGGCCTACTTGGTCCAAATTTTTGCACAAAATGTTCCCAGTCACAGAGTGTAACTGCACTTCCAGTATCAACAACGAAACTTAACTGCACACGTTTAACAACTAGTTGCACTGACGCTCTATCCAGTGTTACTCCAGTAGAAGCAGTACACCATAAACCAAAAACAGATTGATTTACCTTGGGGTTGCAGCAACCTTGGCTATATGGCCCGTAAGGCCACAGTTGTAACACACCCACTGGCGAGCTGGACAAATGTTGGATTGGTGCCGACTCCCATAGCTACTGCAGCCAGTCGACAAACCCCGCTTTGACTCTGGAGCATAATCCTTATTGGGCGACTCATCAGGAATTCACCACTGGCAGTATTTCGGATGCCGTCTCGGCAGCCAATAATCCTTGATCAATTAAACGTCCCGTTGTGCCCCCTGGCTGGAACTAGGAATCGAGCCAGCCTCAACCATATTCACTTCTGACCGCTCGACACTATTCATGAGGGCGGCTGACTTAGCCACTGTATCCATGTCTATAACCAACTTTACGGCTTCGGAAAATTTCAAATCTTTGCACTCTGACAACTATCTCTGAACCACTGGTTCAGATAATATTCCCGAGACTAACCTGTCGCGCAAGTCTTCGTTGAGGAAAGTCCCAAACT